>OZ012735.1:541475850-541690850 GCA_963859935.3 Lathyrus sativus
TAGCGCACACTACAAGAAAACCTGCATTTTACTAAGTGATTTAGTGACGTGGTAGACACGTGGAAAAAAACAGAGGTTGCAACGTGCAAACCACGTCAGTACAATACTTAATTAATAATCCCCCCAAATTTAAAATCTGTAACGTTGAGTGTTGTTTTTTTGGGGGAGAGAAATTTGAATTATTCAGAAATTTAGTTGTGGTGTGGTAACCACATCGGAAACAAAAATTCAAAAATGTATTTGTTTTTGCAACGTGGAAAACAAGTCACAAAGTACCCACATGGTAACCACGTCGCAAATGGGAAAATATTAAAGTTGGTATGTTTTTACTTTTACAGTTGAGACACATTAAAGATGGATTTGACTTTTGCAAGATTTCCCACATGATTCCCACGTTGCAAATGGGACACATTAATGTATTATTTTAATTTTTTACCGTTGCTTGTCAATTAATATTTGAACGTTGAAAAATTAAATGTTGGGAAAGTTCTGACATGTATCTCACGTGGCTACTTTCCCATGTTGGTATCACATCACAAGCTTTATGCTTTATTGAGTGTTCCGACGTGGTATTCACATGGGTACTTTCTCACGTGTCTACCACGTCGCAAATGAGACCATATATTGGCAAATCTCAGAACTCCCTTCATGCATTTCTCTTTTCCGTCCTTCTTCCTTTTTCCTTCCTTCTTCCTTTTTCCTCCTTCCTTCTTCTTGCGTTATCTGTGTTTCCTCTCCTCCTTCACTTCACTGCTTCACAAACATTTTCAATAGGTATGGTAAATGTTACATTCTTAGTTTTTGTTTTTGTTTTATATTTTATTTTAATTTTTTCTTATTATTTATTTTTATTTTTTCTAGAAGATTAAGATTTGGAATATTCAAGAAGATTTGGAAGATTAAGCTTTAGTAATTTACTCCATTGAGGTATTTATGTAATTAAAATTATTTATTTTTCAGATTTATAGGTGTTGCAGTGAGAATAGGATATCAAATTATTGATTAATTTGAATCACAATATTTGATTCACAACCGGTTTTTGATTTATTCAAAGGAAAGGTTAAAGAAAGGCAAAACCTATTTTGCATCATAAACACAATGCGGGGAAAGATCTAGGGTTCGGGGGTTGGTTAAGCTTAGGAAAGGTATTAACACCCTAAACTTTTGTAGTACTCTACAGGAACCTCTTGTTTTAATGTTGCTATTTTTCTATAATTATCTGCTTAAGGGTATATGCTAAGGGTTAGAAGGTGAAAATAAAGACCTAAGGGTTAGTCCTAAGTTTACTCGCCAAGACTCGCATACATATCCGAGGTAGGGAATGGAATCAGAGTAATCGCAGTTCCCCTTGAAAGGGAGGTAAGAAACTTCTTGACTGTGGTCAAGTTTTCATGGGATGCAAACGTTCTTAAGGAAGCGCTTGCGTGGAGTGCGGCGTCTCCTATTTCCACGTTGTAATTGAATTGAATTAAAAAGGGTAAAATAGGTATTCCACAGCGGGAACCTAATATAGAGTGCAGAGACTCCTTAGCCTAATGCTAGGGTAAATGGTAAAATTGTCCGCGGTGGGACGCCTAAAAATATGAGTACGGCGACTCAAAATCTTATGGTTTGAAAGGTGAAAGATGTAAGGGTTAAGGGCTATTGACGCGGCGGTCAAACGGCTAGACTTATCCTTCGGAGGGGAATTACGGTAAATAATACAATGAAAAATAATAATTGGTGACGATATCAGAATAATATGCAACGGAATAATAAGGGAATAAGAAGCGACGATATTCTCGCATTTGCTTTCTTTTCTTTGAGGCATCATTACAACCTTGAACTTATTTGTTGGCAATTCATGCTCAATAATTTTCTTTCATTTTTGTTATTCTCTTTTCATTACTTATTTTTAAAACTCTTTCATTATTACAACCACTTTATTTTTCACAATGCCTAAATCTACATCTTTCTCACCAACTTTAAATTCAACCAAAATATGGTGTTAAGAATGCTCTCACACATCTAAGGCAAGAAACAACCAAAGCAACCATACTTAAAGGTTGAGGTTCAACGGTTTCACAAATAAAAAATTAATATCCATTCTCAAATTCAATTATTTTTCATGTACAATATTTACACGATTCAATATCCACATGAATCTTGATAGAAAGTTTCAACGGGGCTAACAAATGCTCGCTCACTGACAAGGTAGATTGATCATTCTACTTGTTCAAGTGGTTTTCCTCATAATACACAAAAAAATTTCTTGATCCTTTTCTTCCTTTCACATAAATCAACACGCATGCATGATTTAAATATAATAAGAATGAGTTAAACACGAATGTCGGTTTTCCGCATATACTATACAATAAAAGCTTCCTAACTAAGGCTTTTTTCTAAGTGATTCACAATTGAAAAAGTATTTCTAAAGAATTCATTGCATCATGTTTTGAACAAATCACAAATTTCATATTCATGTTAAGTTTAGAAAGCGATAAATATGCACCTTGCAACTGTACCTTTACTCAAGCATATCATTACCACTCAATTATATGTTGATTCATCAATCTTGACATTAATCACAAGGTTCCTTCAAGTTTTTGAACTTAGGAACAACACAAAATAAAAAAAATTCAACTAAATTAAGCAATTGCATACTACTTAACATAATAAAACATACTTATCGTAAAAAAGTACAACACCTAAAACATGGTGCAACAACATAAGTTCACAACCCTCATCCTAAAAAGGATGGTAAAAAATATCCAAAAGGAACAAGAAAACATAATAATAATAATAAAAACAAAATCAGATTAAACCCAAAATCGACTACTCCTAGTTACTAGAAGAATCCAACTCGCATTCTGTCTCGCCACTATTATCATCATCATCATCATCATTATCTACTGCAGCATTATCCAAATCCAAATCATCCTAATCCACGCCATGAGGCATCTGTGTATGTTGCGGAGGAGGAACACGCTCCCTCAAAAAATGAAAAGGCTTGTCCTTAGGCATATAAACAAAAACAATAAACTCCTCAGAAAAAGGGAGAGGATGATCTATATGCGGCTCTCAAATATGCAAGTTTAAAGAACACATAAATGAATGTAAAAAATTGGAGGCTCTTTGATGGGCCACGTGCATATCCTAAGTATACATGCATGTCACACGCTTATCATAATCCTAACCAGCTAGAGGAACTTATAACTGCTGTTGCAGTGGTACTGGCTGCTCTGAAGGTGGTGGTGGTGGCCGATGTGCATCAATTCTGGACATGCAGTGACTCTAAATCCAAGTATCAATCACGACACCTTTAATGGTCTTGTGAACCACGTCAGGTATCAGGACACCTACCTGAGTGCAAAGGCACATAATCAAACATGGAAATACTAAAATAGAAAGAACCTTGGTACCTAAACGGTGACCACTAGAGGCAGTAGCTCGAATCTCATTAGAGATGATTCTTGCTACATCTATCCGCCTCTCATCCAAGACGTAGTAAATCACGCATGTGATACCCAGGGGAATATAAGAAGTTTGACTCCTAGACTTTATGTTATGAAGGACTAGTGCCATCAAGATTTAGGCAGGGGTATTCATATCACCTGTCTTCAGAGTCTTTGGCCTACCTGCATCATTGAGCTCGAAACCCCTACCAAGATGCACCAAGGCATCACTCACATTAGCAAAGTTCCAATTCTTCCTTGCTACCCTCTTATAATAAGCACATTGCTCACCCTAAGCAAGCATCAACGGGTTGCCCATATAAGCACTAACAGAATCCCGTGAAAAAGACACATGCTTACCCCGCACATATGTCATGAAAGAGTAAATCCGACCATCAACCGGAATAACATTCGTGTAGAATTCACGAATAATCTCATAGTTCAGCCAGGTGGGTAGATTAAGCAAGGTTTCCTAGTCATAATTCTCAATTATGTTGAGGCAACCTTTGTAACCACCCCGAGGGTTTATCCTAAATATCCTTTATGGCCAAATACTCCTCCGAGTAAGCTTAAGGTAACGTACTTCCTGTTCATCCCCTAGGAATTTGCTTGCGTCATACGTTGTTGGCTCTTGCCTCTGCTGAGAAGATTGGCCAACACTGAAACGAGCACACTTTGGGGTCAGCTGCAAAATAACTAAACCAACAGTACCCAAAAACATCAAACAACCAGCCCATAAATTTAGAATAATTCATATTTAACCACATGTCTTCACAAACCACGCAATCAGGCAAGGGATTATTCAAAATCAAGAAGTCTGATTCCAGGGGAACACGCTAAGTGTGGCCAGAGCGCCCTAAGCGCGATTGAGCATGCAGGCAAAAATGCCTTTGCAACCAGCCTGCTCCCTCACAACAAATATCATAACATTTAATCAACTGACTGCAACAAACCAAAATTAGAAAAAAAAAAGGGTACAAAGGAGTGCGCTTAGCAAGCTCAGAGCGTGCTAAGTGCGGTTGCGAATTTTTGGGTAAAATCCCTCTGCAACAACCATAAACCAGAATAATCAACACCTAAACAACATTCCAACAACATGCATTGGCAATAGAATATTGAATCACATATTTTAACAGCATGCAAACCTAGTAAAATAATACAACCCACACATTTCACATTAAGATTTCATAAAATCACTTTTACACAAACAACCCTAAAATATGAGTTCCTACTCCAACAAATCAAACCCTAACCATATTTGTTGTCTAAAGCAATAAAATAATGGGCATTAACAAACCTGAAAGTATAGCAATGAGATGAAAAAGATAGAGAACTTGAAACTTCAGAAAAATGGTGAAAGAGGGAGCTTGTGAGAAGTGCTTGCTAGGAAGTGCAAGGGTGAGAAGGAAATGAGGAAATAAGGAGAATGAAAAGTCTGAGCCTTTAATCTTTCAAAAAAACGCATATGACCTTTTCACAAACAAGGTCCACTTAACACTCACCCACTCAGGCCCACACTTAAGTTGGTCAATTCACGTGACCGCCCTAAGCGGCCTCAGTACCGCGCTAAGGCGCACAGTGAAAACATGCCACTTAAGTGTGATCCTAGATTGTGTTCTAACGACTTTTAGTCACCCAATTAAATTCAAAATAATAAAAAGACCGTAAATATTACAATGTTAGGGTGCCTCTCAACAAGCACTTTGTTTAACGTCGTTTGAGCTCGGCAGTCCAACGCAGTCTCACGGATCGCAAAAAGGCACAGTGGCTACATTCTGCTCAAAATCGCCACCAAGATACACTTTCAACCTCTGATCATTAACCGTCCAGCTCTCATTTGTCAAGGTGTCTTCAAGAACAATTGCTCCATAATGCTTGATCTCCTTAATCCGGAATGGACCAGACCATTTGGATTACAACTTACTAGGAAACAATTTCAATCTCGAATTAAATAATAAGACCATTTGCATTTCTTTAAAGTCTTTATTCACAATCTTTTTGTCATGGTAAATTTTCACTTTATCCTTGTACAGTTTGTTGGATTCATACGCTTGAAGGCGCAATTCATCCATCTCTTGCAGTTGTACTTTTCTCTTTTCACCGCTTAGAGTTTGATCAAAATTCAAAAAATTTAAGGTCCAAAAAGCCTTATGCTCCAACTCCACCGGCAAGTTACAGTTTTTACCATAGATCATTTTGAAAGGTGTGAGACCAATCGAAGCTTTAAAAGTTGTCCGATAAGCCCAGAATGCATCATCGAGTTTATTTGACCAATCTTTTCTAGAAGACGACACCGTTTTCTCAATAATCCTCTTGATCTCACGACTTGATACCTCCGCTTGATCATTAACTTGAGGATGGTACGGTGTTTCAACTTTGTGCTTCACACCATATTGCTCCAATACTTTTCTAACTGGGAGTTGAAAAGGTGGGATCCTCTGTCACTTATCAACACTCTCGGAGTACCAAATCGCGAAAAAATGTCTTTCTTCAAAAAATATATCACAGTTTTTCCCTCTGCTTTTGCACATGCTATCGCTTCTACCACTTGAACTTGTAGTCCACTGCGACCAAAATGTATTTACAGAAAAACGATGATGAAAATGGGCCAACAAAGTCTAAGCCCCAACAATCAAATACCTTAACCTCTAGCATGTTTTGCAATGACATTTCATTCCGTTTTGTAATTCTATAACTCCTTTGACACTTGTCACAACTTTATGTATACGAATGCACATCTTTAAACAAAGAAGGCCAATAAAATCCCAATTGAAGGACTTTTGTTGCCGTTCTCAATTCATTAAAATGCCCCCCGTAAGGTGAGTTGTTACAATGCCAAAGAATGCTATTTGACACTTCTTTCGAAACACACCTTCTCAAAATACTATCAACACCAAGTTTAACCAAATACGGCCCATCCCACACAAAGTACTTGGTATCCAATAATTTTTTTTCCTGATTACGAGTTAGACCTTCCAGTATTAATCTGGCGGCATTGTGATTCGCCATGTCGGCAAACCAAGGTCTAACTTGCACCATTAACAACTTTTAATCAGGAAATTCTTCCTTAACCTCTATTTCATGCTTGGTCACCTCAAGATTGACAAGACGAGACAAGTGATCCGCTACCAAATTCTTAGAATCCTTTTTGTCGCGAATTTCAAGATCAAATTTTTGCAACAAAAAGACCCATCAGATTAGCCTTTATTTAGAATTCGGATTGGTTAGAAAATACTTAATCGCCGCATGGTCCGTGTAAACAACAACTTTAGACTGAATTAGGTAGGACTAAAATCTTTCTAATGCATAGACTATTGCTAGAAGCTCTTTTTTAATTGTGGCATAACTTATTTGAGCTTCACTCAAAACCTTAATTGCATAGTGTATAGCATAAAAAAAATTTGTTCTCATTTTACCAAGTATCGCACCAACGACATAATCACTCGCGTCACGTATGAGTTCAAAATCAAATTTCCAATTAATAGCAATGATTATGGGTGTTGTAGTCAAACTTTGTTTTAAAGAATGAAAAGCAATCATGCAAGAATCATCAAATTCAAAAGACCTATCTTTGTTGAGCAAGTTGTTCAAAGGCTTTATGAATTTGGCGAAATCTTTGATGAACCTTCGATAGAATCCCGCGTGACCAAGAAAGCTTCTCATTCCCTTCACATTCAAAGGCGGTGGCAATTTTTCAATGACGCCCACCTTGTCTTGATCAACTTGAAGACCTCTTGAAGAAACTTTGTGGCCAAACACAATTCCTTCAGTAACCATAAAGTTACATTTTTTCTAATTAAACACCAAATTTGTTTCCACACACCTTTCCAAACAAAAATTCAATTTTTTCAATCAAAGATCAAACGAAGATACAAAAACCGAGAAGTCATCCATAAAATCTTCAATGGACTTTTCAATCAAGTCTGCAAAGATTGCTTGCATACACTGCTGAAAAGTAGCTGGCGCATTACACAACCCAAAAGGCATCTTCCTATAAGCAAACATTTCAAAAGGGCATGTGAAAACGGCTTTCTCATGGTCCTATGGGTTAACAATAATTTGATTGTAACCCGAATAACCATCTAGAAAACAATAGAATTCTTGACCGGAAAGTCTCTCAAGCATTTGGTCCATGAAAGGAAGAGGAAAATGATTTTTTTTCCTTTTTCCTCGTAGCTTGATTTATTCTACGGTAAGCTATACAAATCCTCCATTTGGTCACAGTTTTTGTAGGGATTAACTCATTCTTCTCATTTCGGTTAACCATCATTCCGCCTTTCTTCGGTACCATTTGCACCAGACTAATCCAAGGACTATTGAAAATGGGATAGATCATTTTGGCATCTAACATTTTCACCACTTCTTTCCTAACCACTTCTTTAATGATAGGATTCAAACGACGCTGAGGTTGAGCTACCAATTTGAAGTCATCCTCCATTAATATCCTATGGATACAATAGGAAGGATTTATTCCTTTCAAATCGGAAAGAGTCCAACCCATAGCATCTTGATTCTTTTTCAACATACAAATCAACTTGTCTTCCTTATTCTTGGTTAGCTCCTTGCTTATGATAACCGATTTATACCTCTCATAATCAAGAAACACATATTTAAGGTGAGAGGGTAATAAATTTGCGGTGATTAGACTCTATGGGTTGGACTCTTTCCGATTTGAAGGGAATAAGTCCTTCCTATTTTATGCATATGATATTAATGGAGGATGACTTAAAACCGGTAGCTCAACCTCAACACCATTTGAATCCTATCATGAAGGAAATGTGTTGCACCCCAAAATTTGCTCAACCTTTTCTTAACTTGGTTTATGTTTCATTTCATTTCATTTTGTTCTAGCATTTGTATTGCATATCATATTTCATTTTACAGGGGATCAAGAGGTTGTGCATAGCAAGAGAGCTCTTCTCAGAGCATTGAGCCTAAGCAAGGGTTGTTACTCAAGCTTGAATGGTCATCAGGACGTCTTGAAGTGGTCAATGTCTTGTGAAAGGATAGATGGATGTGTATGGGTCAGCTCCTAACTTGGAGGCCAACTGAAGAGCATCAGGAGGTTGTGAATGCATGATTATGGGTATGAGATGTTGAGAGAGCTTATTGAGTACCTTGAGAGCCATTTGGAGCTCATTCAAGTTGTTGTGTGAAGTCGAACAAGCCCCAATCAAGAATGTGGCATCTAGGGTTTTCATCTGACAAATCCTCAGTTAACTGTGAACTTGAAGGAGGTTACTGTAACGCCCATTTTTAATTATTTAGTTTTTCCGTATTATTTGTTTTCGGTAAATCAAGTGTGGTAATTTCTTGGAGAATTAAGTTCCATAATATTCGAAAATATGAATGATAATAATAATAATATTGATATTATTGTTATTATTATTATGTTTAAAATATTATTGGAAAATTAATTAAAGAATTAAGAAATAAGAGAAAATGTCCCTATTATTATTATTAATTGGAAATATGAGAAATAAGGATTTTTTTGAAACTAAGGGCATTTGTGGCATTTGGGGAAAAAGGAAAGGAGGAAAACACGATAGAACACGCTTGGGAGAAGAACTCGGTTGAAGGAGAGCAACTTGAGCAAAGGAAAGGATCATCAAGGCTATCAATCATGTAGACTTTGCGAAGCTTCACCATCATCAATCTGCATTTCAAGGTAAGGGGGGAGATTGATCGGTTAATTTGGTAATTGCATGAATAATTGGTAGAAGGGGAAAATCCCTAATCCCCATAGAATGATGTCGAATTGATGATGGTTGCATGTTAATAATTCTGTTATGATAATAGTTATCATATTGAAATTCGTTGCATGTGGTTATTTGGTAATTTGGGGTTTCCGGTAAAATTCGGGATTAATGCCGGAAGTTGAAGAATTGAGTAGAACTGACGATTTATCGAGTATGAATTAGGATAATCAGTGTAGCCTTGTGGGATAGTACTGTACTGTTATAGCGTAGGATTTCGTGGGATTTAATCGGACGAAATTGGGGTGTGGGACTGTTTCTGAACAACAAATTTTTTGCAGAATTCGCGTGCATTCACTGGGCGAATGGGGGCGAGCCTTCGCCAGGCGAACTGGGCAGCGATTGCTGCCTTTTGCTTTTGTTTGGCTTCGCTAGGGGTTTCTCCGGGCGAGTCCCAGCGAGTGTTCGCTGCGGGACTTCGCCAGGCGAATGGCAGCGAACATGACAACATTTTGTGACTTTTTTGCTGTGCTGTTCCGTTCTCGCGTGGTTGGACCCTTGTTGGTCGTGAGCGAGTACGTGGTTATTATGGATCGGTTAGGAGTATGTAGGTGATGTAGAGGGCGTGTGCTTGAATACTCATTGATACGAACGATTGAACTGAAGTACGCTGTGATGCCTAAAGGGGCTATGTATCCTTCGACTAGGAATGAATATGTGTGGATGCGTACGTGAGATGTATGCACAGTGTGCGAAATATGCAAACCAGTAGGATCGTTACGAATTGAGTATGTTGTAGTGATGTGATGTGGTAAGTGGGTCCGTAGGACCGATACGCTTTATATGCGTTGTGATTATGTGCTGTTGTGTGACGATTGGATCGGTAGGATCGGATGCACTTGTGTGCTTAATATATATGTGATATATGATTAGATTGGTAGGATCGGTATGCCTTATGTGCATAGTGCGTGATATTTTGTGTGGTAGTTGTGATCAGTAGGATCGACGCACTGTGTGTGCTTGTTATGTATGTACTTTGTGATGTGAATGGATCCGTGGGATCGGTACGCCTTGTGCGTCGTGTATATGTATATGTTGTGTGAGGGGTGGATCGATAGGATCGGTTTGCACTTGGTGTGCTAGATGTATGATGTGTGTGGATGTGGTTGTGTGCTCCCGTAGTGGAGGGTGATGGCCCAGTGACCATCGGTACTGTTGGTGTGCTCCCGCAGTGGAGGGTGATGGCCATGTGTCCATCGATGTTAATGTGTTGTGCTCCCGTTGTGGAGGGTGATGTCCAGGTGTCCATCGGAGATGTGCTCCCATTGTGGAGGGTGATGGCCAGGTGTCCATCGGAGATGTGCTCCCGTTGTGGAGGGTGATGGCCAGGTGTCCATCGGTATTATTGTGATGCTCCCATTGTGGAGGGTTGATGGCCAGCTGCCCATCAGTGTGGTGTGCTCCCTGAGTGGAGGGTTGATGGCCAGTTGCCCATTGTTAATATGTGCTCCTGAGTGGAGGGTTGATGGCCAAGTGCCCATCGTGATTGTGAGTCGGTACCGTATGTTAAGAGTGGTGTGAGTGCAATTGTTGCGTGATTGTATATTGTGATTGATGGTGGACCGTGAGTCCGGATGATATGTATATGAAATAGTATTATTAATGATTTCTGCCTTTTATTTCATGTATATATATTGGGCAGATGGCCGATTTTTATATGTATGATGATGTATATATACATGTTATGTGGTTTATGGAAGACTAATTTTATTTTTCCACTGCAATATTGCTGAAAAATGATTTTGAGAAATGTTATGTGGAATCTTGTGGAAAAATTGTGACATCCCGTAAGTGGGAGATACTCTGAAATGTGCTTATTTTAATCGTTTTATTTTATTTTGGGAAACGGGGTGTTACAGAGTTGGTATCAGAGCAGGTCGGTCCGTCCGGCCAGTGTAGTGTGTTGAGTCTGTCTATAGGATAGAGTTGCTTGTTTTCCTGTTAACCTGGATTGATGTTGAACAGAATGGCTGGGAGGAATGACGCGGCGTTGGCTGCAGTGATGCAGGCTATGGCACAAGTGGTGGCCAACTAGAATCTGGCTGCGAGAGCTCAGTTTAGAGACCTGGCGCAGTTCCAGAGCAACAAGCCACCAAAGTTTGAAGGTTGAATTCTGGATCCGGTAGCTGCACAGAAATGGATGAAGGCAATATAGAAGATCTTCAGAACCATGGGGTGCAGTGACGAGCAGAAAGTGAGATTTGGTACTCACATGCTTGAGGGAGAGGCCGAGGCTTAGTGGGACAATTATCGTCAGAGGATGGAGGCTTCGGGGACTCCGATTACTTGGGAGGTGGTTCGATCTGGATTTTTGGAAAAATATTTTCCAGAAGATATCAGAAGTGCTAAAGAGGTGGAATTTCTGGAGTTGAAACAGGGTAACATGTCGGTAGCCGAGTATGCGGCTATGTTTGAGGAGCTGGCTCAGTATTGTCCTCATTACAATACTGAGGAAGCTATGACTTCGAAGTGTCTGAAATTTGAGAATGGGCTGAGGCTGGAGATCAAGATGGGAATTGCGTGTCAGAAAATCAGCAGCTATCCTGAGTTGGTGAGTAGGAGTCGTATCTATGATAACGATAACCGTGCGAGGATCGCACACTACAAGGCGGAAAGTGATCGTAAGGATAAACAGAGGTTCGGTGGTACTCCTTACAGTGTTCTGACTGGTAAGGGGAAGTTCAAGGGTGATGTTGATAGGAAGCCCAGAGAGGGTAGGGAGTTGGCTGGTACGAAGTGTTTCCGGTGCGGTGGCATGGGTCATCGTGCCAATGATTGTCCTCCTGATGCGAAAAAGTGCTTCAAGTGCGGGAAGTCGGGCCATGTGATGGCGGATTCTAAGACTAATATGCCTACTTGTTATAACTGTGGTGAGAAAGGCCACATTAGTACTCATTGTGAGAAGCCGAGGAGGGCTCAAGCGCCTCAGGTGGCGGGTAAAGTATTTGCAGTTGTGGGAACTCAAGCGGAAGATGGAGAACGTTCGATCAAAGGTACTTGTTTTATTAATAACATTCCTTTGGCTGCTATGATTGATACGGGTGCGACCCACTCGTTTATCTCTGTTGATTGTGTGAAGAGGTTAAGTTTGGTGCCGACCACTCTTGAGCGGAGGATGACTATTGAAACTCCCTCGATTAGTTCAGTGACTACTTCGCTAGTGTGTTTGAAGTGTCCACTGACTATCTTTGGCCGAGACTTCGGTGTGGATTTGATCTGTTTGCCACTTGGTGGTTTGGATGTTATACTAGGTATGAACTGGTTGGAGTTCAACCGAGTGTACATCGATTGTTTTCGGAAAGTGTTATTGTTTTTGAATCCTGAAGAGGAAGCGTTGGCAGATTCCTTGTTTGGTAAGGAATTGAGAACCTTGTTGGAAGATGAAACGCAGGTGTTTGCTTTATTTGCAACACTGTCTGTTGACAACAAGGCATTGTTGGATGAGTTAGCCGTGGTGAATGAGTTTCCGGAGGTGTTCCCGGATGATATTACAGAGTTGCCTCCGAAGAGAGAGGTTGAGTTTAGCATTGATCTTATTCCTAGTACGAGGCCTATTTCTATGGCGCTGTACAGGATGTCGGCAGTGGAGCTAGCCGAGTTGAAGACTCAGATTAGAGAGTTGTTGGACAGAAAGTTTATTAGACCAAGTGTGTCACCGTGGGGAGCTCCAGTGTTGTTAGTGAAGAAGAAGGACGGTAGCATGCGGTTGTGCATCGATTACCGTCAGTTGAACAAAGTGACCATCAAGAACAAAGATCCTCTTCCAAGGATTGATGATTTGATGGTTCAGTTAGTGGGAGCTCGTGTGTTCAGTAAGATCGACTTGAGGTCGGGTTATCATCAGATAAGAGTGAGAGAAGGTGATATTCAGAAGACAACGTTTAGGACTCGATATGGACATTACGAGTATCCAGTAATGCCTTTCGGAGTGTCTAATGCGCCGGGTGTGTTTATGGAATATATGAATCTTATCTTCCATTCTTATTTGGATCAGTTTATTGTCGTATTCATTGATGACATTCTGATTTATTCTAAGTTTGAGAAAGAGCATGCGAAACATTTGAGGATCGCTTTACAGGTGTTGAAGGATAACAAGTTGTTTGCCAAGTTATCGAAGTGTGAATTTTGGTTGAAGACGGTGAGTTTTCTGGGGCATGTTATTTCGGGCAATGGTGTTTCTGTGGATCCATCTAAGGTGAGCGCGGTGTTATAGTGGGAACCGCCGAAGACGGTAACGGAGGTTAGAAGCTTTTTGGGCTTAGCAGGGATTATCGAAGATTCATTGAAGGCTTTTCTAGATTGGCTTTGTCATTGACTCAGTTGACAAGGAAAGATCAAGTGTTTGTGTGGGGTGCTGCTTGTGAAGAGAGTTTTGAGGAGCTGAAAAAGAGATTGACTTCAGCGCTGGTGTTGGTGTTACCGAATCCGTGTGAGCCTTTTGTGGTATATTGTGATGCGTCCAAAATGGGATTGGGCGTAGTTCTTATGCAGAGTGGAAAAGTGGTAGCCTATGCTTCACGACAATTGAGGGTGCATGAGCAGAACTATCCTACTCATGACCTTGAATTAGCTGCGGTGGTTTTTGTGTTAAAGATCAGGAGACATTATTTATATGGTTCGAGGTTCGAGGTATTCAGTGATCACAAGAGTTTGAAATATTTGTTTGATCAGAAGGAGCTGAATATGCGGCAGAGGAGATGGTTGGAATTCTTGAAAGACTATGATTTTAATTTGAGTTATCACCCAGGGAAAGCGAATGTGGTTGCGGATGCATTGAGCAGGAAGACAATTCATATGTCGGCATTGATGGTAAAAGAGATGGAGCTTATTGAGCAGTTTCGAGGTTTGAGCATGGTTTGTGAGTTTACATCGGATGATGTGACGTTGGGTAAATTGCAAGTGAAGAATGATTTCTTGGACATGATTAGAGAACATCAGAAGTTGGATGTAAAACTTGTGGATTTGATGCGAGAGGCCGGAAGTGACTCCGGTAGTGATTTCGGATTGGATAGTGCGGGTGTGTTGAGGTTCTGGGGCAGAATTTGCGTGCCAGATAATGATGAGTTGAAGAAGTCGATTTTGGACGAAGGACATCGTAGTAGCCTGAGTGTTCATCCAGGAGCTACGAAGATGTATCAGGACTTGAAAAAGTTATTTTGGTGGTCGGGCATGAAAAAGGATATTGCTCGATATGTCTATGCTTGTTTGGTTTGTTAGAAAGCGAAGGTGGAGCATCAGAGACCTTCTGGGATGATGCAACCGTTAGAGATTCCGGTTTGGAAGTGGGATTGTATTGCCATGGACTTTGTTACAGGGTTGCAGAATACGACAAGAGGATTTGATGCCATTTGGGTGATTATGGATCGGCTTACGAAGTCTGTGCACTTTGTACCAATTAGTATTAGCT
Source organism: Lathyrus sativus (assembly GCA_963859935.3). Classification (NCBI taxonomy): domain Eukaryota; kingdom Viridiplantae; phylum Streptophyta; class Magnoliopsida; order Fabales; family Fabaceae; genus Lathyrus; species Lathyrus sativus. Next base: position 541,490,448 of record OZ012735.1, read on the forward strand.
TTTCGTTGGAGAAGCTGGCAGAGATTTATATTCGGGTAATTGTGAAGCTGCATGGTATAACGTTGAACATTGTGTCGGATAGAGATCCGAGGTTCACTTCTGTGTTTTGGAAGAGTTTACAAGAGGCTTTGGGTACTGAGTTGAAGTTGAGTTTGACTTATCATCCACAGACGGATGGGCAGTCGAAACGGACTATTCAGACTTTGGAGGATTTGTTGCGGGCTTGTGTGTTGGAGAAAGGTGGTAAGTGGGATACTTATTTGCCTTTGGTAGAGTTTATGTACAATAACGGTTACCATTCTAGTATCGGGATGGCACCGTTTGAGGCTCTTTATGGTAGGAGGTGCAGGACTCCTTTATGTTGGTATGAGTTAGGGGAAAATGTAGTGCTGGGACCAGAGTTGGTACAGCAGACTACTGAGACAGTGCAGATGATTCGTGAGAAGATGAAGGCATCTCAGGATCGGCAGAAGAGTTATTATGATAACCGCAGGAAAGAGTTGGAATTCAGTGTGGGTGACCATGTATTCTTGAGGGTTAACCCAGTGACGGGTATTGGACGTGCTTTGAAGTCCAAGAAGTTGGACCCGAAGTTTATCGGACCGTATCCGATTTTGCAGAGGATCGGTCCTGTGGCTTATAGAGTGGCGTTGCCGCCAGAGCTTTCAAACTTGCATGACGTATTTCACGTGTCGCAACTTCGGAAGTATGTGCACGATCCGTCTCACGTGAGTCAGAGGGATGAAGTCCAAGTTAGAGAGAATCTAACTGTGGATACATTTCCGTTGAGGATCGAAGATCGCAAGAGGAAGCGACTTAGAGGAAAAGAGATACCGTTGGTGAGAGTGGCTTGGGGAGGTGCTGCAGGTGGCAGTGTGACCTGGGAACTAGAGAGCAGGATGCGGGAAGCGTATCCAGAGCTGTTTCCATCAGGTATTTTCGAGGACGAAAATAATTAAAGCGGGGGAGAGTTGTAACGCCCATTTTTAATTATTTAGTTTTTCCGTAATATTTGTTTTCGGTAAATCAAGTGTGGTAATTTCTTGGAGAATTAAGTTCCATAATATTCGAAAATATGAATGATAATAATAACATTGATATTATTGTTATTATTATTATGTTTAAAATATTATTGGAAAATTAATTAAAGAATTGAGAAATAAGAGAAAATATCCCTATTATTATTATTAATTGGAAATATGAGAAATAAGGATTTTTTTGGAACTAAGGGCATTTGTGGCATTTGGGGAAAAAGGAAAGGAGGAGAACACGATAGAACACGCTTGGGAGAAGAACTCGGTTGAAGGAGAGCAACTTGAGCAAAGGAAAGGATCATCAAGGCTATCAATCGTATAGATTTTTCGAAGCTTCACCATCATCAATCTGCATTTCGAGGTAAGGGGGGAGATTGATCGGTTAATTTGGTAATTGCATGAATAATTGGTAGAAGGGGAAAATCCCTAATCCCCATAGACGCAGGAGGCAACAAGCCAGGCAAAGACAAAATCAAGGAGAAAGTTCTTCGACTACCACATCACCACCACATTTCACATCAATCATGGCAGAACCACCACCCCCTCCACCAGTTTCTACTCCATGCACAAACAGTCCTAGACATACAGCTCAGTTTGCATGTAATCTCCAAAATGGAAGACAAGCGGAGATGAAAACGGGAATCCTAGCTCTTGTCTATCAAAATCCTTTCACGGGATTAGACCATGAGGATCCGTTTACTCATCTTACAAAATTTTATGAGATTGCGGGCGCAACTGGAGCTACCGAAGCTGACGAAGAGTCATTGTTTAGGAGACTATTCCCTCATTCCTTAATTGGGAAAGCGAAGGAGTGGTATCTTGACCAATCGACAACAGTCATGACCGATTGGAATCTTTTAGAAGAAAAGTTTCTTGAACGGTCCTTTCCACATAACCGGTTCATGGAGGCTAAAACTGCAATTGCGGTATTTTCTCAAGGAGCCAGTGAATCACTCAATGAAGCTTGGGAGCGTTACAAATCTATGTTGAGAAAATGCAAGGGACATGGTTTCGATGAGCTCACTCAAATTCATATTTTCCGCAATGGACTCCTTTCGGTTCATAAGACCTTATTGGATGCTACGGCGGGAGGTTCTTTAATGTCAAAAAGCGCCGAAGATACAACTGCGATCATTGATAAAATGGCACTTAATGATCACCAAGGGAACCACAACCGAGGGGTAGCTCAAAGAAAGCCGGGTGTGCTTGAGTTAGGAACAAATGATGCTATACTTGCGCAAAACAAGCTCATCTCACAACAAGTGGAACTTTTAACTCAACAAATCAAGGAGCTAAAAGAACCGTCAAAAGCTAAACAAATAGCTTGTTGCGAGCTTTGTAAAGGCGAACATGATACTGGATTTTGTCTGCCTCCCGAATTCGAAGAAGTGAACTACATGGCCAACCAGAGAGATTACCAACAAAGGCAACCACAACAACAACCATACCATCATCCTCAACAACAGCAACAACAAAACTATCAAGGATACCAACCTAGAGGTAACTACCATAATAACCAAGGTTATGGGGGAGGAAACTCTAACCGTCAAAATCCATATGTACCTCAACAACCGCCGGTTGCGACTTCTAAGCTAGAAGATACATTGACGCAATTCATGCAAATGTCTATGGCAAACCAAAAAAGTAATGATGCGGCTATAAAAAATCTTGAGACTCAAGTTGGTCAACTCGCTAAGCAATTAGCGGAACAACAAGCCGGACCATCTTTCTCGGCAAATACGCAAACAAATCCGAAGGAGCATTGTAAGGCTATAAGGACGAGAAGTGGGAGGGAGTTGATTGACGAGAGTGAAAAAAAGAGGTAGAGAAAAAAATTGATGATAAACTTGATGGTGAAGTTGGAGAATGGAGTGAGGAGAAAGTAGAAAATGAAGAAAAACATGGTGAAGTTGAAAAAGACATAGTGGTTGGAGTTGAAAATAAAAAAAATGGTGAAGTTGAAAATAATGAAAATGATAAAGAAAAAGTGGATGAAGTGAAAAAGAAAAGAGAAAGGAACCCAAGAGCATCTAGAAGCAAGGAGATGGTGAGCACCACTCTGGTTCAAAATTTGCCTTACCCGCACGCTCCATCTAGGAGAGAAAATGAACGGCATTACGTACGGTTCATGGACATTTTTAAACAATTACAAATCAATATTTCGTTCGCCGAAGCTTTGGAACAAATGCCGAAGTATGCCAAATTCATGAAGGACATACTTACAAAGAAGCGGAGGTATACGGAACCGGAAACAATAGTACTCGACGCAAGTTGTAGCGCTATCATCCAACGTACTCTACCAAGAAAGGAAGTTGATCCGGGGAGAGTTACATTGCCGGTTACCATTGGTGACATTTATGTTGGAAAAGGATTGATTAATTTGGGGTCAAGCATAAATCTTATCCCGTTGTCTATCGTGAAAAAGCTTGGCAACATTGAGATCAAGTCCATCCGAATGACGTTACAATTAGCCGATAAGTCTACTACTCATCCTCATGGAGTAGCTCAAGACGTGTTGGTTAAAGTGGACAAGTTTTTCTTCCCGGTGGATTTTATTGTGATTGATATGGAGGAAGATGATGATGCGCCTTTGATTCTTGGAGGGCCTTTCAAGAAAACCGCTCGAATGATGATTGATGTGGATGACGGTTTGATGAAGGTAAGAGTTCAAAACGAAGAGGTCACTTTTGACCTTTTTGAAGCAATGAAGCATTCAAAGGACAAGCATGATAGTTTCCGAGTTGACGTAATTGAGGAAGCTTCCTTTGAAGTTGCAAAACATGTTAACGACATCACCCCCATGGAGCTAGCCCTTAATGACTCCTTTGAAGTTTTCACTCTTGAAGAAGAGGAAGCTCTAGATGAATGCTTGAGAGAGCTTGATAGTCTTAAGGATTTGCAACCGTGGGAAGTAGAGGAAGAAGTCTTAAAAAAAGAGGTCAATGAAGAAAAGCCAAGCATTGAATTAAAAGATTTACCCAACAATTTGAAATATGCATTTTTGGATGAAGCCGAGGAGAAGCCGGTTATCATTAGCAACCTCTTGTCAAAAAATGAAGAATCTCTTTTAATTGATGTGTTAAAGAAAAATCAAGAAGCAATGGGATGGACTCTTTCCGATCTAAAAGGAATTAGTCCTTCTTATTGTATGCACAAGATCTTAATGGAGGAGGATTTCAAGCCGGTAGCTCAACCGCAACACCGTTTGAATCCAACAATGAAAGAGGTTGTGAGAAAAGAAGTTGTAAAACTTTTGGATGCGGGAATGATCTACCCTATCTCGGATAACCCTTGGGTAAGTCCGGTGCATGTGGTTCCTAAGAAGGGGGGCATTACCGTTATTCGCAATGAGAACAATGAGTTGATTCCTACTAAGGTAGCAACGGGGTGGAGGATGTGCATAGACTATAGGCAGTTAAATACCGCAACACGGAAGGACCAGTTCCCACTTCCGTTCATGGATCAAATGCTTGAAAGACTCTCGGGACAAGAATTTTATTGTTTTCTTGATGGCTATTCCAGGTACAACCAAATTGCGGTTGACCCGGCCGATCACGAAAAGACGGCGTTTACATGTCCATTTGGAATCTTCGCTTACCGCAAAATGCCCTTTGGGTTATGTAATGCGCCGGCAACTTTCCAAAGGTGTATGCAAGCCATTTTTTCCGACCTTATAGAGAAAACAATGGAGGTTTTTATGGATGACTTTTCGGTGTTTGGGGGATCTTTTGGTTTATGTTTGGAAAATTTGACGACGGTACTTGAAAGGTGTGTGAAAACAAACTTAGTGTTGAATTGAGAGAAATGCCACTTTATGGTGACGGAGGGGATTGTTCTCGGCCACAAGGTCTCGTCGAAAGGACTCGAAGTGGATCGAGCTAAAGTTGAGGTGACAGAGAAGTTGCCTCCTCCGGAGAACTTAAAGGGAATCAGAAGTTTTCTTGGGCATGCCGGTTTCTACCGGCGATTCATCAAAGACTTCTCAAAGGTGGCTAGACCTTTGAGTAATTTGCTTGCCAAAGATCAGGTATTTCTCCTAACTGATGATTGTTTAAAAGCTTTTGAGACATTGAAAGAGAAGTTGGTCACCGCTCCTATCATAGTCGCTCCAAATTGGAATTTGAATTTTGAGCTAATGTGTGATGCGAGTGACTATGCAATTGGAGCGGTGCTTGGCCAACGAAAAGAGAAAATTTTTCATACCATACACTATGCGAGCAAAGTCCTTAATGAGGCACAAGTTAATTATGCCACTACTGAAAAAGAATTGCTCGCAATAGTGTATGCACTTGAGAAATTTCGTTCATATCTAATTGGCTCAAAAGTTATTGTCTACACCGACCATGCGGCGATTAAATATTTGCTAACCAAGCCGGATTCTAAGCGAAGGCTTATCCGGTGGATCCTTTTGTTGCAAGAATTTGATGTTGAGATAAAAGACAAAAAAGGATCCGAAAATGTGGTAGCAGATCATTTATCTCGCCTTGTCAATGATGAGGTGACCGCCTTAGAAAAAGACATCCGAGAAGAGTTTCCTGATGAAAAGCTTTTTAAAGTGCAAGTAAGGCCGTGGTTTGCGGATTTTGCAAACCACAAGGCGAGCGGTTTTGTGCCGCACGACCTAACTCCTAATCAAAAGAGGAAATTCATCTCGGATGCCAAATACTATGTGTGGGATGATCCTTATTTACTTAAGCTAGGCAGTGATAATTTATTGAGAAGATGTGTTACGGGCGATGAGGCCCTAAGTATTTTATGGCATTGTCACAACTCGCCTTATGGTGGTCATTTCGATGGGGCTAGAACGGCGAATAAAGTCCTTCAATCGAGATTTTATTGGCCTTCTATTTTTAAAGACGCAAATGCCCATGCGCAAAATTGTGACAGTTGTCAAAGGAGTGGTGGAATAGGAAAGAGAGACGAAATGCCTCTTCAAAATATTCAAGAGGTAGAATTATTTGATTGTTGGGGCATTGACTTTGTCGGACCATTTCCACCGTCTTTTGGAAATGAGTATTTGTTGGTAGCGGTTGACTATGTGTCGAAGTGGGTTGAGGCGATTGCCTCACCAAGAGCGGATGCTAAAACGGTAATAAGCTTTTTAAAAAGAAATATTTTCTCCCCTTTTGGAACCCCTAGAGTGTTGATTAGTGACGGAGGTTCACACTTTTGCAATGCGCCGCTTGAAAAAGTTTTGCAACATTATGGTGTAACGCATAAAGTGACCACTCCGTACCACCCACAGGCGAATGGTCAAGCCAAGGTCTCAAATAGAGAGATCAAAAGGATTTTGGAAAAAACTGTGTCTAGCTCGAGGAAGGATTGGTCTCAAAAGTTAGACGAAGCTTTATGGGCATATCGCACGGCCTATAAAGCTCCGATTGGGCTAACTCCATTCCAATTGGTTTTTGGTAAAACTTGCCATTTACCGGTTGAGATGGAGCACAAGGCCTTGTGGGCGTTAAAATTTTTAAACTTTGATCAAGAGTTAGCCGGTGACAAGAGAAAAGTGCAACTTCTTGAGTTGGAAGAAATGCGCAATGCCGCATACCACTCAAGTTGGTTGTACAAGGAAAAAGTGAAGGAGTACCACGACAAAAAGCTCCGCAAGAAAGAATTTGCGCCGGGGCAGCTTGTGCTTTTGTTTAACTCCAGGTTAAGGTTATTCCCTGGAAAATTAAAATCCAAGTGGTCTGGTCCGTTCCGCGTCAAAGAAGTGAAATCTTTCGGAGCTGTGGTAATTGAGGACATGGATGGGAAAGACAACCGGACTGTGAATGGTCAGCGCCTAAAGATTTACCTCGGCGGGCATGTGCACCGAGGAAGCTGTGCGATTCTCCTTGATGTTCCAGCTTGAACATCATGGACCGTCGAGCTTATCCGACGTTAAACAAGCGCTGGTTGAGAGGCACCTCAACATTGTAAGTTTTTTTTTTATGTTATTTTTTTTAATGTGTTATGTGGGGACTGATTTTGATTTATGCTTGAATTGGGATCTGCCTGCTGTGCTTTATTTTTTCAAAATTCTGTCATGCTCGCTAGCTTCTCGCTAGGCGAGCACTCAACGAGCGTTCGCTAGCTTCTCGCTAGGCGAACCTCGCGAACCAGGCAATTCTGGTTTAAGTGGTGGGCCACTTATTGGGCCCAAAAGTTTGTTAGTTGTTTCTATTTTATTCCCCCATCCCTTGCTCACTCTCACACTCACTTTCACTCTCACATATTCTATTCTAAGCTAACTCTCGTTCCTAATCTTGAAACCCTAATTGTGCTTCAGATCATCTACACTACTGCACCAGGTTTGACTTGTTCCTCATCTCTTTACTTTCTCTGTTTTTATTTTGTTGAATTGAGGGATTTAGGTTATTTTGTGCATGTTAGGGTTTGAGAGATTTTGAGTTGCATGTGGTTTTAGAACAAACCTTAGCATAGTACACGTTTGGTATCTGGTGTTTAGATTGTTCGATTTCCGTTAGTGGTTTCAGATACCAGCAGTCGCTGTTCTGCAAATTTCGCAGCGATTCGCTAGCAGTTCGCTAGGCGAACTCGCAATGAGCATTCGCTAGCAGTTCGATAGGCGAACTCGCAGCGAGCATTCGCTGGCATCTCGCTAAACGAAGCCGTAGCGAACGTAGCAGACTCTGTTTTGTCTATTCTATGCTGCTTACTAACATTTTACTATGCTGTTGTTTCTCTGATGTTATGAATGCAGATGGCCTCAGGTAATTTCGGAAAAAAGCGAAAGGTGGGATCCACCTCTAGGACGGTTCCTATCCAGTTCGACACGAACAAATTTGTGGGGGTAAAGCAAGCTGCCCGGTACCAGGCGCTGCAAAAGCGAAAGATTTTGCCGGAGAGAAGGTTCGTGATTGACTCTAAGGGGGAATACCGCAACTTTGCAGGGTTGATTGATACAAAAAAATGGGGCATGTTGACGTCCCCTGTGGAAAGCTACAGTTTGGAGGTGGTGCGCAAGTTTTATGCGAATGCGCTGCCTGACGATGATGAACCATTCACCTGGTCTTCAAGGGTGTTCGGCCGTCAGATAGCTTTTGACAGGAACTCCATCAACCATATTCTTGGAGAACCCCTCCACTTGGGTCCTAATGAACTGGATGCGTATTCAAGGACTCTGAGGTTGCATCCGAAGATTGATGAGATGTCAGCTGCTCTCTTACTGCAAGGCAGAACTGTTGAGAGGAATCACTCTGGTGAAGCTATTAGGTTTAAAAGGGAAGACATGACACCTATGGCTCAGTTGATTTTGATGTTGGTTCTGTCCAACATTAAGCCGAAGTCGCACACGTCCACCGTGCCGATTCCAGTGGCACGGCTTGTTCACGCTATTTTAACTAATGTGCAAATTGATGTGGCTGGTCTTATTGCACATGAATTGAAGTCTGTCATTGAAAGCGGGCTTAAGTCGGGGGCGCGGGCTAATTTCCCCCTGACTTTTCCCTGCCTCATTATGGCATTATGTGCACAAACCAGGCTGAAGCTTCCCTCCAGAAGTTTGGTCAAGATACCATCTGCAATTGATGATAGCTACGTGAATAAGTACTGTAGGCCAAGAGTTGATAGGAGTGGTTCATCTGCTGATGGTGCCAGGACTACTGATGGTTCTGGTGGTTCATCTCGAGGGTTTGATCCCTTCCAGCGAGCAGTATGCAACTACAATTGGGATTGGATGGACGCGACTCAGCGTGCAATGGTGGACTTACATGATTCGATGCAGGTCTTGCAGTTGCAAAACCGTGATCCTACTTCAGAGCAGTCTATTATGACGCGTGAGCAGTTCATGCAGCACGCGAGCTGGCCTGTGGACAGGCCTATTTTCTCTAAGGGGGCAGGTGCGGATGCAGATGATGATGATGAAGAGGTTGAGGGTGAAGAAGATTTTGATGAGGAGGGCACTTCGGAGTATGAGTCTGAGGACGGAGAGTAGTGATGTGATTTGTGATTTATTCTATTTTCTGTTTTAGTGTGTTTTGATTTTGACTTGTACTATTGGGGTGTTTTGTCCCCCACGCACATTGTTATTTCTTTAAGTTCTTTAATTTCAGTACTTTTGATTTTCAATTATTTTGGTTCAATAATTTTTTGTGATTGATTTTTTGTCCAAACCTTCTAGATTGGTTGCTCTCTTGAAAGAAGTATCCAATGAAGGTGCATCCGAGCTTGGATGGCGATGATAAAATTAAATAAGTGATGAAAGCTAAGGTACACTATTACCTTTGGTTAGAACTATATAATGCTTGCGGAACTTTCACTTCCTTTTGTGATAAAATATTTTCCGATTACAACTTAATTGATTGAATGATTCACTTAGGACTTTTAAACCATCAATTGTGAGGAAACCTCCATTATGTGCTTAAATGCTGGATTCTGATAAATTGTGTTGATTCATTTTATTCATGCGTTGTCTTTTATTATCATGAATTGTGGAAGTAGTTGATATGATCAAGGCACTTGTTTCTCTCGAGCATAACCATTTCCAAAGATAAAGATACCCGTGAACAGAGAGAGTATTTGTAACCCAATTTTGAGCCTAAAACAGTTGAATCCTTGCTTGGAATAAAGCGAGTGTCAAAAATCTTTTTCTTGAAACCTTGGAAATTTGGATTAATTGTTCTTCTGATGCAAAAAGAAAAGAAAAGGGCATTCATTAAGGGGAAAAGAAAAGACAAGTTGGGGAGAACAAATGTGTAAAGAGTAATTGGTCACAACTCTTGTTAAACTAGCAAGCATATATCTAAAAAAAAAAGAAAAAGAAAAGAGAAGAAGAGAAACACTCTTTTTTTGTGAATATGGTGTAGAAAAACAAGAAAACAAATGCTTGCTTGGTAGAAAAAGTGTGAAAAACAAAAGGGAGTTGTGAAGGGTTCAAATAAGGAATTGGTGGAACAAAGTTGAAGAGGTGTAAATAATTGTATAGTGAATGTCTCTTTTGCATCGGAAACTTCGTTCAATGGCCTTATATATGTCCCTTGTTTGTTAACCCGACCAAGCTATAACCGGAAAAGACCTTAGTGATCTTCGTGCTTCCACAGTTTCATGTAGAATTGTTAGACATTGTATGAATAGAGTTGATTTTGACATTGTTTATTGGAGAGTGAAAATTCCCCCGCGCTTTCATGTGTGACATTTTCTTCAATCCTTTTTCGAAGAGGAGAGTTAGGGTGATTCGTTCATGATATCATTGTTGTGATTTGATGAATGTTTAGTATTGCTTAAAAGTTTTAGTTCTGGAAGCATTGTTTTGTTTCTAACCGTTGGAAACATGTGTCCGGTCAAGTCACTTGCAATTTGAGCCATATGATCCGATCTCGGAAAAACCTGACTCTTTAAGCAAATCTTCTTGGTTACTCGAGAGGCATACTTTGCTTGAGGGCAAGCATGATTCTAGTTAGGGAGAGTTGTTAGATGCCATATTGTGCTTATTGGAGCTATCAAATATGGACATCTTTCACATCTTTTTATGCCGAAAACGTATTTATTAAGCCTTACTTTTGTTAGTGTGCATAATTGTGTCAAATGCTTTTGGTCCTTTTGATTTGTGTGTTATTGTGCAGGATTTAAGTGTGAAAGAGCATATTTGAAGGCACAAGAAAGATGGCAAAGGAATCAAGCAAAGAGCAAAACAAAAGTTGGTTCCCTCAGCGAGCACTTGGCGAGTGAGTAGCGAGTGTTTGCTACAGCCTCGCCTAGCGAGCACTTAGCGAACAGCTCCAAACTTGGGCAGAATGATTTTCAACATGAATCTTGGTCAGTGAGCAAGTGGCGAAGAGGCTCGCTAGGCGAGCTCCTAGCGAGCACCTAGCGAAGCAAAGCAGAATGTCCCAGGCACCCTTCGCTGGCTCATTCACTGCAGCGAGAACCTAGCGAAGCAAAACAGAATGGATCTTGCAGACCTCGCTGGCAGGTTCGCTAGGCGAGGCTGTAGCGAGCGTTCGCCAGCAGCTCGCCTAGCGAGTGAGTAGCGAGCGTGCCCAGAATTGTCACTTACTATAAGTAGCTTGGGCCACTTTTTGGAGAATATCTTCTTTTTCACTTTTACATTGTTTTGCTGCAAGAAAGGGTTTTGTGACCTAAAAACCTATTTTGGCTTATTTTCCTTCATCTCTTAACATAATCAAACAACAACAAGGTGGATCATCATCAAAGTTGGATCATTCGACTTGGATGTTCATCAACCGACTTTAAACCTTCTTTTGCAAGCTACCATGAGAATGTGTAGCTAAGTTCATCTTGTTGTCAAAGATAGATGTAGGTAATCATTGAACTTTGTATTTGTATGGATGATTTTCATTTGTAAACTATTGAATGATTAATTTATGGTGAAAACTTTGTTTTATTTATAATCTTTTGTGTTGGTTAATGATTGAGAAATATTTACCAACTCTTGACCTAGGTTTTCACCCATCTCTTTTCTTGAGCTAGAAATAGTCTTGAATGATTTTGTTCACTTAAAATGTTGAACTTTAAAGTTGTCATTTTGATAGATTGTGTGAGAGATCAACAATGGATTAAAATGATAAACTTCACAATATGAGTTAGAGATAATCATATTGAAAGGATATTGTGAATGCATTGAACATTTGAAAGAGTTTATTAAATGTTGATCGGAAGTATACATGCAAAGTGATTACCGAAACCTAACTTTGACAATCTTTATTCAAACCGTTAAAACCTAACTTTTATCACATTTATTCCTTTCATGCAAAACACTTTTTACCTTAAACACAAACTCTTGGATACCATTAAACTATAAATTTAACAACTGTTGAACGACGGCAAAAATCTTATTATTTCCTGTGGAGACGATAATACAAACCCGACACTTAACCACTGTTCTAACAGCATGCCTTGGCCAATAATTGTTAAAACTCTGATATTAACTGAACAATGTCACGGATGATGATCAAGATAGTCTTGTTGTATAGGATGTCTTGTCTGTTTGTCTTTTGCAGGGTTGTTACCCTTGGGGCAAGGTTTTATGAATATGTTTGGATTCATATGTTCCCTAAACAATGTTGTTCTCCAGTAGTTAAGGTTGCATCTCTATCCCAGTAGAGTTATATGCTGTGTTTAACATGTCCCTTGCAGTTTGCCAATGCGCTTTTAATCCTCCACAGAGTACGGGTATGTGCTTACTCCCCAGCGAGGCGAGATTCGGGCGTATCCCCACAGAGTAGGTGCCAAGTTTTCCCCAGTAGTGGCCTGGTATGTTTCCCTCTCATTCAGTTTGATTGTAGGAACTCAACTTACAGCAGTGCAGACAGAGGCCTCTAGCAGTTAGGCCTTTGTTCCCTAAGATAGTTGCATCTTGAAGGGCCGTTCAGGGCATTGTTGTCCTCCATTAGGTAAGTTAGGTTGTTTAGCCTGGATGTTTTAAATACTCGGTGAGTTATCTGTTCCTCAGAAAGTTTGTATTCCGGAGAGTCGGCCCAAGCATTTTCCTTAGCAAGTAGTGATTTGCATCCTAAGTTGAGTTTGGATTTCCTGTTCTTGTATGAACTTTATTCCCGGTAGGGGAGGCTTTTGAGGCCTTTTCGTTTTGGTGTAAGTCTAATTGTTATTGGCATGGGTAAGCTTTTCCCTGCAGGGTTGTTTGTTGTTCTTGACAGGATGGTTTCTGTTTCTCTAGCATTTACTTTGTTGTTTCAGTTCCGTTACATCTGTATGCGTGCATAGCATCTACCCAAACGCGTTGCATTTCCATCTTGTATGGAGCATTACACCATTTTCAAACATTTTCATGTGAAACATAGACCAGGTTGTTATCTCTTTGTTTCAGGTGTATCTTCAGAGGTTTGATCTTCTCCTTTGGTATCCAGACCATGTGATTTCTCTTAGCCCTCCTGGTATCCAGACCCCGGCTCATATTACTCCCCAGCAGTATCTTCGGATCTGAGTGGATCATGATAAGTATGGTGATGATCTCCTTTCCTCGTTGAGTATCCAGACTCCGGTATTTTTCCAACAGGTATTTTCTTGATCCGTTGAGTATCCAAACTCCGGTCGAATTCCCTTGTGATGTCCAGATCACAGCAGATGTATTTGTGTTATTTTGCCTTATGGTATCCAGACCATGGCTTACGCTCGTATTTGTGCTTTCTCCGTTGAGTATCCAGACTCCGGTAAAGTCAGTTGGGTATCCAGACCCTGATGAATTTTTGTTTACGCTTTCTCCGTTGAGTATCCAAACTCTGGTAAAGTAAGTTGGGTGTCCAGACCCTGATGAATCTTGTTTGTACTTTCTCCATTGAGTATCCAGACTCTGGTAAAGGCAGTTTTGGTATTCAGACCATATTAGTTTATTTGATGCTCCGTGATATCCAGGTCATAATATTGTTGTTATCCCTTATTGTCGTGTGGTATCCAGACATTGGCGCCTATTATTTTTCTCAGCCCATGTGGTATCCAGATCACAACTCATATTGTTTCCCAGCAACGTCGTTTGACTTGAACTCGTAGGATATACAGATCCTAATGAATGTATTTCTTTTGCATAGAGCATCCAGGCTCAGATTGCATTGAGCATCCAGGCTCAGATTATTGAGTATCCAGGCTCATTTTTATTAATCGAGTATCCAGACTCAGGTTATTTGCATAGAGAATCCAGGCTCAGATTTCATTGAGCATCCAGGCTCTAGTTATTGAGTATCCAGACTCAGGCCAACAATTGAGTATCCAGACTCAGATTTATTATCGAGTAGTCAGGCTCCGTTTATGGAGTATCCAGGCTCCAATTTATGTTTTTGAGCATTCAGGCTCCGATTACTTCGAGTATTCAGGCTTCGATTTTTGTGGAGTACCCAGACTCCAGTAACTTGGATTGTTACTTTTCGCTAATATGGTATCCAGACCATGGCGCCGTTTTGATGTTTGTATTCTTTTCCCCCAACGAAATGGTTTTGAGATCAGTACAACTATATTCGGATTTTCTGCGGTTGGCAAATTTCCGAGTTCTTTGGTATTCAACCGTCTTTTACCTTGATTGCGTGAAATTCGTTCGCTTTTCACTTATTCAGGTCCAAGTCGTTTGAATAGGGGCATCTGTTGCACCCAAAAATTTGCTCAACCTTTTCTTAACTTGGTTTATGTTTCATTTCATTTTGTTCTAGCATTTGTATTGCATAGCATATTTCATTTTACAGAGGATCAAGAGGTTGTGCATGGAAAGAGAGGTCTTCTCAGAGCATTGAGCCTAAGCAAGGGTTGTTACTCAAGCTTGAATGGTCATCAGGACATCTTGAAGTGGTCAATGTCTTGTGAAAGGATAGATGGATGTGTGTGGGTCAGCTCCTAACTTAGAGGCCAACTGAAGAGCATCAAGAGGTTGTGAATGCATGATTATGGGTATGAGATTTTGAGAGAGCTTATTGAGTACCTTGAGAGCCATTTGGAGCTCATTCAAGTTGTTGTGTGAAGTGGAACAAGCCCCAGTCAAGAATGTGGCATCTAGGGTTTTCATCTGACAAATCCTCAGTTAACTGTGAACTTGAAGGAGATTAAAACTCAATTCCAAGTCTCTATGGTCATGGGATGTTGTTTTGAGATGTCTAATATATCATTTCAAGATCAATTCATCAAGGATCAAGAGTGTGAGAAGTTACTAAATTAGGGTTCTCAGGGTAAAATCCCCTATTTAGTGCCTAGCTTCAAGACCACCTATCTCATGATACAAGTTTCATCTTAACTTTTGGCCAACATGGAACTTGTAGATCATGTTCTTAGCTTTCTTTTGAGTACTATAAGTCCTTGATTGGAGTTATAGAACTCAAGTTATGATCTAGACAAGTTACAGATCATCAGATGAATGTGATTTTGGTCAACAAAAGTAAACCAAATTCCAAGCCATTTTTGACCTAGAAGGATGTTTCTCCTTAACTTTTGGCCAACATGAAAGTTGTAGGGCATGGTCTTAGATTTCCAAAAAGTACTAGAAGTCTTTCATCTGATTTGTAGAACTCAAGTTATGAGGGTTACAAGTCAGAGGTATTTTGGGAAAGTAAGATTATAGGTCATAGAATTATAGGTCAATTTCACCAACTTGCACACTTCAAATAGAAATCTTTTCAATATGAAACTTGCTCCAAATAGGGCCATTTACATTACTAAATCATCTCTTGTCATGGTGGGAGCTTGGATTGAAGATTTGGGATTTGAATTTTTCATAAAGAAGGCTTAAAATGAGAAATTGAGATTTAAATGATTTTAGACTTTCTCAAGGCAAATTTGTACTTTTTTGAGTGCAAATGATGTTTCAAAGACAATGCCAATTTCACATTTGCAATTTGAGGTCTTTAAATTGGTCATTTTCATGGTTTCTTCATCTTAAAGTAACAAATTGGAAATCCATCATGGAATCAAAACAAGGTTCAATTCTTGGCCCTTTGATCAATTCAGGCCATGTGCATTTGATTTGGACCAAAATTAAGGCAGGTGCAGTGCATAATTCGTGAGATATGGCAAGCAAAAGTGAAGGAAAACTGAATTTTCATTTTCACAAATTGGCCACTTTTGGGCCTCAATAAGTTGCTAAACCCATTACATATAAGCATTAGGTCATTTCTGGATGCAGAGGGGATCATTTTCATGCAAGAGGAGCAAGAACAAAGTGTGAAAAAGTGAGAGCAACTTGAAATTCGATTTTGGAGCTACACACTATTGCAAGCAAAATTGAGCATTCAAACATCTTTAATGAAGTTCATGGATTGATTCTGGGCGTTTTTCTTTAAGCTTCAGCAACATTTCAAGGCCCGGTGGAGGCTCTCCACTAGGTAAACTACTTTTCAACTTTTCTCTCAATTTACAATGCCATTTCTTGCCATTTTTGTGTATTTGTGAACTATGAACATGGTAGATCATTTCTGGTATCATTTGGTTGCTGTTTATGATGGTTGATGTTATGAGCTCAAAATTTTTTTGACTTAGTGTGATCTATTCTTGAGGTTTTATGCTTGTTTGTTGCTTGGTTCGTGATCTACACAACATGTAGATAATTTCTGGGCAAGTTTGATTGATTTTCGTGAGCTTTGATGTTTTGAGTTTTAAGCTTGTTGTTTGCGATTTGTTGTCATCTTGAGGTTTTAGACTAAACCAATGATGGATTTGGATTCCCCTTGATCCGTAGATGAGTTTAGATATAAATTTCATTGTATTTGGTTGGGTATAACTTTCTGTGTTGTTTTGTCTACTGTTCACGGCGGCCGGAGGCTTTGATGTTTTGTCACCCTATTTAGTTGACTTCTCAATGGAGAAGACAACCCTCCCACCATCTGATTTTTTTGATTTCATTGTGGTCCGTGTGATTAAGAAACATGATGTGCATTGTTTGACCGCGTCACACTATATCTCATTTGAAAATTCATTTATTTGTTGGCACAATTGAATCCACATGATCTTCATACTTTTGATCAAGCATTCCCAGGCTGATTGACCATCGTGCACGCCTTGTTGACCAATGCACCTGATCATTGTTTGGTTTTTCTAAGTTCTTGTGCGCTGGGCTGGGCCTACTTTTGGCACCCTCTTTTGAGCGCACTTGACTTTTTGTACTGAATTCTCTTGCTATTTGAACCGTGGCCCTTATCTTTTTCTTTTATTTTTCTGTTTTGTTCTTGTTTCAATTTAATTCATTATAAATAATTCTCCAACTATTAAAATTCACCAAAAATATGTTTTAGTTTCTTTGACTTGTCTTTTATTTTATAGTATTTTTATTTTATTTTTTAGTTTATTTTTTATTTAAAAATGAATTAATTAGTTGGAGAGGTTTTATTTGAATTAAATTGTGACATTGTGGTTTCTTTTAATTGTTTCTCCCTTTCCCCTTTGGACCAATGAATGAAAATTGTTCCTCATACTCTTGATGAGCTGAACAATTTTTGAGGACCATTTTGCCCCTGGTTGGTTGACTTTAGGTTTGACGTTTGGTGCTTTCCTTTTGACCCTCGATTTTCCCATTCCAAAGTGGTACATCTTGAATTCAATTTTCTTTTGATGGTGCTTTGAGGGGATATGGACCTTGTTCTCTTGGATTCTGTTTTCCAACTTGTTTGGTTATCTTGTGCATTTTATTTGGTATTTGTTGAGCCTTTTTCCTAATTTTGAGATGACTTGCAAGTCAAGTCATCTCCAAGGGAGGTTCCCACACACATCTTGACCTGGTTTGACTTGGATATGACATTTTTGGATCTATTGAGCTTTCAATGCCTTGTAATTCATGTTGCTAACCTGTTAAGGATGTTTTTGGTTTAATTTGAGGTCGTGACACTTCTTTTTGCTTGCTCATTTGTGTTCATCTTTTGAGTCTTTCAATTAGGGTTCCTTGTAGAGCTTTCTTGTCTTTCCTTTGTGCATATGTTTGCTTTCTCTTGTGCTATGTTTGCTTTTACATTTGTGCACTCTCTCCTCATCCTCCATTCTGTCCCATGACTTTGGAATGTTATTTAAGGTAGCTTGGTCCCTCCTGAGGAGGAACTTGAAGCTTACCTACACTAATGAATCCATGAGGACTCTTTCTTAGTGACTTTGTCACACTTGTTTGCTTGCTTTTGGTGCATCTCTCGCTCTTTCTTCTTTGCATTCTCATGTGCATGCTTGGTTGAGATGGGCTTGTGGTGGCTACTGCCCCACACATGTTTTCCTCCCACTTTCATTCTATGTGTTCTTACTTGTGCATTTCATGTCTGCATTCTCTTATTTGCATGTTTTTATCATTTTCTTTCTTATTTTTCATTTGTCTCCCTTCCCTTAGGATTTCTAACCTCTCTTGTTTAAGAGAGGTTATGATAGACATTAGGGTTCTAACCATGCATGATAACATTAGGTAGTTCCCTTTTGAATCCCAACTTTATGTCCACTTTGCATGATAACTTTTAGAATTGATTAGTCTCCCATTAGTGGTCCTTTCTCCTCTTCTCATCTTCAAACTTTCATAAAACACTTAATAAAGAATGATAAATGTTGTACGCTACGAGCCTTAAGCCATTTGGGAAATGATGATTGGGTAGTTGCCTCTCAAATTATCTAGAATGTTAGTGTATGTCCTTTGGACGATATACGACGCATTCACTCCTAGATCATAGTCTTTAGTGCAACATGAGTTACAAACCAAGTTCAAAACATTTCTTCTCTAAAAAACATAAAAAACACAAAAAACACTTCAAATCTTATTCACCCTTTGGGGTCTTAATCAGGAAAACCTTTTTCATAAACAAGAGTGTTGTTAACTTTCATTCCTATCTGTCGCGGTGAAATTCGGATACCAAACTATTGATTAGTTTGAATCGTTAATTCAATTTGCAACCGAACTTTGATTTGTCCAAAGGAAGGGATAAAGATCGAAATTCCCACAATGCAATGCAAATGCAAGCTAGATTGTTTAGGTTCGGGGGTTGGTTAAACTTAGGGAAGGTACTAGCATCCTAAGTTTCTGTAGTACTCTACAGGAACCTCTTGTTTTATGTTTGTTTATTGCTAATGTGTTTATCTGCTTAAAGGTTAAAAGACCCTAGTGGTTTATTTCTAAGTATACTCGATAAGATGTCGCATCTTATGCCTACATATCCTTACGGGAGTGGAATCAGAGTATGTTGTAGTTCACCCTAAAGGGTTAGAGGAGCTCTTTGACTGTGGTCAAAGTTCCTACGGGTTTAGGGTGGTTGTTTTGATTGGGTTTAGGAGAAGAGACGAGTCTTCATGTTAAGGGAGATATAACCGCCACAAATGTAAAGGAGGTTGTAGGAAATGGTCTTTGCATCGTCTTAAGAAAAGGGCTTAAATACTCGGATGGTCGCCAAGTATGCCTTTATCGCTCTTAAGGCAAAGTTCCCACATGTTTGGTTGTATTGTTGTGGAGGTGGAGATTATATCTCACTTAAGATGATTAACATCTATTCTCTAAGTGTGTTTGAGAAGTTTGTATTGTGTTGATTGTTTTGTCTAAGTTGTAAAAGATAAAGACAAGGTCCTTCCTATGAGGTAGGTCCTAAACTTAAGTGATCAACTTGAAGAAACAAGGATCGAGGGGAATATGATGCAAATGATGTGCAGCTACACACAAGTGTTGACTTATGTGTAGGTTTTTCCTTTGGACGGTATGCAATACGGTAATATAAATTGCGGTAAATGTAAAGCCATACACACGCATGAAAGCGCTAAGGTGTAGGTGCAAGTGTCGTGAATGTGCACGATTGTGTTGTATATTATGATGTTGATTGATTTTAACTGTTTGACTTGTTTTTAGACGGGGTTGAATTATTTTGAGAAAAGTTATTTGATTGGAGTTGATTTAATTTATGAGAAAATTATTGTTGTTGATTGAATTAGCTAGTGAGATTTGATTTTATGAAAAAATGTTGTTTTTTGTTAACAAGAGGTTTGGAATTGATTAGATTGGAAGAAAAAGATATTAAATAAATTGTTTTTTTATTATAAAAAGTTAATTATTATTAGGCAAAATTCTTTTAACCTAAGAAAGGAGATTTTATTATTTTTTAGAAATTTATTTTTAAAAATTAAATGAGTTTTAAAAAGGGATTTTGATTAATATATAAAAAAAGATAAATCAATTGGAATATTTTTCTCAATAAAATACAGGTTATTAGAGTACTAAAGATTATTATAAAAAAGTTAATTAAAAGATTTAAAATAAGTCATTTTTCTTTTAAAAGAGAGTTTGCTGAATAATCGTGATTAATTAAAAACTAATTAATTAAAAGGTTTATTTAATAAAGGTTAATAGTTAATTTTTTTTAAAAAAAGTGGGTTAAGATGTTAATGGTTAATGTGTGTGGTATTGTGTGATTAGTGATTAGCTAAAACATTACATCAGATAAAATAAAAACAAAAAGATGGGAAAACCCTAAATCCCAAATTGGCCCAATTTCTGCGCCGTCTCCCTCTCGCTCCGACCTTCGTTCGCATCTTCTTTCTCCTTTCATTTTTAATCCAATTCTAAAACCTGCAATAGCATATCAAAGTATCAGTAGCATAGGGAAATTTAACACGGGCGACGTTTCTTACCGAGGGTTAATGTGGTGATGATTCGCGGCTTCTCCGGCAACGGGCGCGATGACTTTCGGCAAGGGTTTGGGAGATAGCGTCTAGGGCTTTGCGGAGGTTTCCGGCGGAGTAACGGTGACGGTGAAAGAGAAGATAAGTTGTTCCAAATCCTTTGCCTCTTTAGTGATCTCAGGGTTTATGATTTTGGGGTTATTGGTTTTTTTTCTCTCTGTCTATCTGTATATTTTTCGTCCTCTTTATATAGACTCCACTTTCTGATTTCTTGATTGAATTTCCTTAATCACAATTGAATGCTGATTGGGGATTTTCCAAATATGTTCAGGTACGATTAGGGAATAGTTTCCTTTTCCGTGAGATTACAATAATAAGCTGTTTTAAACGATATTCGTATCTTGATTTGCAATTCAATCCAATAGCATCTTCTATGATTCCGTGAATATTCTCTAATTTTGCTAATTTGATTTTGCATTCTAGCAGGTGTGGATAGCAACAATCTATTTGGGCTGGATGGTGAATTAGAAACCCAGAGGGAAGGTTTCGGGCTGGATGCGCGTGTGAACCTCCATGGAAAGTTGTAGAGTGGCGATCTGGCAGGTACACGTGGTGGTGGAGAAAGTATCGGTGATGAGGAGTATTCTCAAAACCTTGAAGTGATGAGCCGTTTGAGAAGCCGCAAGCAAAGTGGACCAATATTTTGGAGTTTTCTGAACTATTTTGGACAGAGTTATAACCTTGTTCCAACAAGTTTGGCGCCTCCTGAAATGCAGATAATGTAAAGCCAACTTTGGGTGGGTGTAGATTCAATGTGCTTCTGTGTTAAATGATTCTTATTTTACCCTGAACACATCTTGTGATATTCCATCCAGGTATATGAACAAGCTGAGTTTTCTGATCATGCTCAATAACCTCGAGTGCTGGGTATCTCTGTGAACACCAATGTCTTCTTTTCAAAACCACGACTTTCCAACTTCCGCTGCATATTTCTTCATGTTGATAAGTTCTGTGACCCTTGTGTTTAGTAGTTCAAAGCATATGCACGGATGTCACTGATATACAAACAATGTGATATTTATCCGCAGGATCATATTTCGTATCCGGTGTTAAAGTCTGAACCAACAGAGTCAAAAGTTGCTGCTGCCTTCGAATATCGTTGGCGTCTCACTTCATCTCTCCTTTAGATTTTAACTTCAAATTATTCTCGCTAACTGCGTTGTAATTATTGGTTGGTACCGTGTTTTGCAGGTGAAGATAATGCATGGAGAGCTGCAGAGCATGGTTTACGCCTTGGTTTCGGTTCTGACTTCAAACCGGTGCCGGTACTGACCTGGTTGCTTTGTAGGAACTCTGAGGGTGTTGCCGACGGGAGCTGCTTTAATGAGGAGATGCGGCTGCTTGGGATAAAGTTGATTGTGCTCAGAAGTTATTAATTGGGAGCCTTCTTAATTATAAAAGGTAACAACTCTCATCCTGTTCTATATAATAAACCAACCTTTATCAAGGCCCTCGAGTGATCAGGCCAGAATATCCAATGGCGCATTCTCGCTCCTATGGAATTGTGGGTGCTGATTTCTATCTCAATTGGCAGGTACCGCCACGCCAGCAAAGCCGACAAGATACTACTCTATCAATATTAACTACCAAACTCCGGCATCTGAGACTGAGATAGAGCAAAAACCTAAACTATTTCCCAACGGCCTCAATACTTCCAATGGCAGTAACAGCACAGCAGAAGCGGCTGCTTCGGCTTCAGCTTCCGCATCACAATCTTCTAAATGGCCATGAGATTCAATACAATGCTTTCCTTACTGTCTGATTCATCCAAGTTGTAGGATATTTGCATCATCTTCTGAAGAGTGAATGGCAAAGAAAACATCTTGTAAACTGAAAGCTGCTGCGAGATATACTTCATGCTTGGCGATCTTTTCTTCTTAGTTTTTACATTTCAAATCATTCTTGTTAACTGTTAAATGCTCTGATTATTGGTTGCGTCATATCACAGGTGAAGATGCTGACTTTAGATTCCTCAGAGCTGATGAATGAGTTCGAAATCCGGAAACGACGAAGGTTCATTTTGCAGGACATCTTCAAATTCTTCTGTTACTTTCCCTCCTCATTTCTTGTTTTGGGATGTAGTCAAAGCTCGGACAGTGGTATGCAGAAGCTCGTATATCACCGTCATAGGAGAAGTAAATTCGGTATATATTGTCCTTGATTAACACATGAAATTGTTTTTTTGTTGAGAAAATATATTAATGGAACCTCTTAATTCTTATTCTGAAATGCAGTACTGAAGTAAAATCTTGGCTACAATCCAAATCTAAGCGCTCGGTTGGCGATTTGACCGATAGTACAAAGTAGCAACAGCTGTTTGGAGATTTTGTGGTTGGGGTTACTGTTGTGGAAGTTGCCGTGTTTCAGAAGTTTCGGTTTACAAGTCCAATAGTACGATGTTATCAATAATAACATTGGTATAGGTTTTTTTAGTAGCAGGGTAACCTCTTGCAATGTTGTAGACCTTGTCCTTTTGTATTTGAGTGGGTGATACCTTGTAACGCTTTCCTGGATTAATTGAATAGCAAAGTAGATGTACTTCAAATTAGTTTTGTGATGAATTTATGCTTTGTGTATTTCCAGAATTTGATCTTCCATAGATTCTGAGTTTAAATATTGGAAAATGCTTAAACGGAATTGGAGACCTTCCTTGGTCTGCTATCTTGGCATGCTTGTGGGTTTTATTATAAAATGATCTCCTTGCCCTTAATCTAGATGTTCTTTTCCAACTCCAAAATTTTAATAAGTGTTGACCTCCCGTTACAAGTATCCAATTTAAAGATCTAGAGGACCCAACTTCATCGCTGACGACCAACTTTGATCTAGGCCATCTCTCCAAAAGGTGAAAAATGATTACAAACTCCACGCCACTAAGTTCTATTAGTCCAACAAATAGTGCCTTCGAAGTCCAATGTGCAGGAGATCCTAATCCCTCTTGGGGTTGTCTTTGAGCAATTTGAATGAGTATTTGGTTTATCGGTCAAGGTGTCATAACGACGAAAGTGCGTGATTCCACAATGCTTTAGCACAACTTGTAGGAGTACACGCAAAGCTTTTACAACTTTCTTGACTTACAACCACAAACCGAAGCTTCGCAATAACAAAATAGAATAAATACGTGCAGATGATCGATAATGGAAATGAATACTATCTTCATTCGATATTCCTGCGTCTGCGCGAATTGGTTAGTCAAATAAATATTTAAATATTAAATTAAAGTCAAATGATAGCAAGAAAATGCGCGAGAAGAGGTGGGACCTTATGGTCAAAAATTAGGGTGCAACAGATGCCCCTATTTAAGTTACTTCTATTCGGAGATATGGAGATTGAAATCTTCATCTCGACGAGATAGGAGGGACTTAAATAAAAACATTGCACGAATTTTTGGCCCTAAGAGGCCACCGTATGCAAATGATATGCAATGATATGAGAATGCAAGACAGACGAGTCCTGTGAGGAAATGATGTCACAGGGGAACAAATAGACACAACAAGACTCCGCGGGGATGGGAAACCAACATCACTGGGGAATACTCGGAAGTAAAACAGTATCTCATACACCAAGGACATGGTGATGGGAAATAAACTTTTAGTCGAAGGATATGTTTATTATCATAATGTTGCGGTTGGTAATAATCCAGATGAATTGAGTTGATGGTTCATCCTTATTTTTTCTTTTTCTTTTTTTTTTTGTTTTTCTGTATATCTTTTCTTTTGGAACTCAACTTGAAATAATAAAATGTATGACTTCCCCGAGCATCATGATAAGGATACCATGAGCTGGTCTCGGTCTCTGTCTGAAATGTCAAAACTTTGTAGATGTAGATGTAATCACTGTATATGTAAATGTCGTTGTAGATGTTGTAGTGGTAGAGCTTCCCCGAGCATCATGATATGGGAGTCATGAGCTGGTCTCGGTCTCTGATGTCGAACTTCCCCTTACATCATGGTATGGGAACCATGAGCTGGTCTCGGTTTCTGATGTCGAACTTCCCCTTGCATCATGGTATGGGAACCATGAGCTGGTCTCGGTTCCTGATGTCGAACTTCCCCTTGCACCATGGTATGGGAACCATGAGCTGGTCTCGGTTCCTGATGTTGAACTTCCCCTTGCACCATGGTATGGGAACCGTGAGCTGGTCTCGGTTCTTGATGTTGAACTTCCCCTTGCACCATGGTATGGGAACCATGAGCTGGTCTCGGTTCCTTCCCGAAATGATGAAAACTCGTAAGAGCACCTTCATAGGGGTTGTAATCTTGTAGATTGTAAATTGTAAATTCTCGGCTGTGGGCCATAATGTCATTGTAGATTGTATGTTGTAAATTGTAACACTGTAGAATTGTTGATGTAAATGTTGTGTAATCTGTAATTGTAGAATTTTGTAGATGTGATCTTGTACTTGTAATTGTAAATTGTAGATGCAGTTTGTATTGTATTGGCAATTTGTAGAATATGCACCGGGGATCTTCAGAGGAGTTGTAAACCGGTTGATCTATGGAGTGTCCTCTTGTAAGGGGATATATCGTTGATTGTACTCGTAATGAACTCTCTGAGGAAGATCGTTTCTGAGGAATATCTTTGCTGTAATTGTAAAAATATGAATTTGTTGTAGCAGAAGTCCTCAAATGGGGAAGTATCTATAATGTCCTCTGTTTTGACTTGATAGTCTTGAAATAATCCACTGGGGAAGGACAGATTGTCTTGAGGAAATTGTTGTTTGTCGTTTTGAGAATAAATCTGCCCAAAACGAGTTGCTCAAATAAAGAGATCTTCTGTCATTCAACTGTAAGTTGTTGGGGAGATCTTGTATTATTGCTGAAGAAGCGTCACGTCGTCAATGGTGATCCTTATGATGTCAAAGTGCAAAATAAATGCACTCTTGATCCATGCTCAAAAGCTGGAGATGTTCATAGCGTGATTGCCAAAGACCGGAGTTCAATTCGGGAAATAACCGAAGAGAAACTGTCAAGCAAGACTCAACCATAGAGGCATAAACTCCAATGGGAATGTACTGAAACAACTGTCTTCCACGAGGATCGAACTTCGTGGGGAAGTAGAAATATTGAGTTTCTTTTTCTGCTTAGGGCTGACAATTCTATTTGGAAGGAATAAGACACACCCAAATACCCAAGGGTAACCGCAATCGAAGAGATAGAGTAAAACATACAAAGGATTCACAAATGCAAATGTTATGCTATCTACTTATATGATATGCGCATGCTTATGCTGACAAAACAGACGAAAGCAACGACCAAATACAGGATAAATGTCTCGACACAAACATCCGACCAATCTTCAAAGATAGAAGTACCACTGAGGATAGATGGAGAACCAAATGTAGGGTCCCAATTCTGCTTCAAAACTTCAAAATTTCTCTTGAGGAAAGGTGATCAATCCATTTGGGGATGTAACATGTTGTATGAAATTGTAGACGGAGGTACCTAAACCGAAGTTTCATAGGGGATAAAATAAATATCCTGGGTCTTCGTAGGGGTTGAGCTTCCTGAGGATGAAATATACATCTTTTGCTCCAATCTCCAAATGCCCCGAGTCATGTGGTTTAAAAGCAACATCTAGAGAGGATTTTACAGAAAACATGATGTCCAAATGCCCCACTGTTTTCAAACTCTCTGAGAGATTCGCCGAATATCGACGTAACTGCCCCTGATTGGCGGTAAGTGAGTCCTTGAATTTCTTCTAGTTGAACCCAAGACTTGCGTGGATGAAATTTTCTTGGGAAGAATGACTTGCCCCAAGTCAGCAAAGTCTTCAAATATCATCATCAATGTCTGTATGTGGTCTTTCTAAGATGTCAAGCGTATTTAGCACGTTTGAAATATCCATTTTGAAATAGTTAATGCAACACGCGTTTGTCTTGAAGTTTTGAAAAGGGGTATCGCAATAACTTGTGATCAAAACCACTAGTTAGGATACAAATTGAATCGTTATTTATAAAGCCGATTTAAATTTGAGCATAGCTCAAGGAGTCAGGAAACAATATCTCATCGAGTATGCTTTCGAATTAAACCTTCCTTCAATTAGGACTTTGAGGGTCATATATGGGTTTAATTTATGACTTGTAGAATGGAGGGAGAAAGGGTTAGTATATTTGTGCCCACCCGATTTTTAAAAGATGTTCATCATTTTTGATATTACCCTGCCCCAGGTTAAGAAAATGATGTTTCAGTTTGGGAGAAAAAAACGGATCTTTTCTCAAGGCTTAAAAGAAAGGGTTGACTATGTTGGTGTTTAGGAGGTTTAAAAAAATGCCTTACATCATCAGTAGGGTTTTTATTCGAAGCATACAACAAGAGATCATGTGTTTTATTTCAATCATCCTCCTTCTCATTCTCTGTCAGAGTAAGAGAACGGGTAAAAGTCGGCATTATAAATAATTTTGAAAAACTATTTGAGTGAAACGAATGGATTTCTTCAAGACAAACAGTTATTGCATTACTTATTCAAAATAGAAAGTTCTTACATGCCAAAAATACTTTTAACCAAAGAAATAAACACACAAACAAACGAAAGAAATAGAAAGTTCTTCTAGAGTTTTCGCTTATATCAGCGTAATGGTATTCCATTCATGATCGGTCTTTCTCCTTTGAAGGTTAGCACTTCATTATCGATCATTTCTTGAACTTTTCCTTGAAAAACTTTGCAATCTTCGATCGAATGCCCCAACACTCCATCATGAAATTCACAGCTGGTGTTCGAGTTGAACCACGGCGGGTGAGAGTTCATGGTTCTAGTCTTTCTAGGTGTCATTACCGAGTTTCGGATGAAATAAAACCATAATTGACGGTAAGTCAATGGGATAAGATCAAACCAATGAGTTTCTTCTTTCAGAGTGTTCAGAGGTACTTTCTGATTCGGAAACTGTCTTTGATCATGTCGATGCTGATCTGGAAATGGCATCCTTCGCTTAGGAGGCAATTGCTGCTCGTGCTGAGCGGGCATTGCATACTCATGTTGAGGACGGGATACCGAAGCTGTGGATTCTCTGGGAGATCCTTTATCACCTGTTTCATCGGGAACTATTCCCAAACTGTAATTGTATTGCTTTACAAAAGCAACAACTAAGTCTTCCCAGGACTGAATGTGGTTCCTTTGTAGCTTCATATACCAGGTTAACGGTGCTCCACCCAAACTTTCTTGAAAGCAGTGAACCATTAGTTTGTCGTTCCCAAGGTAAGCAGTCATCTTCTGACAAAACATCATCAAATGATACCTTGGACAAATTGTACCCTTGTACACTTCGAAGGCGGGCATTTGGAATCCCGGGGGGACAACTAGATTTGGAACTAGGCGCAAGTCACGAGCATAGAAATCGGGTGCACGGTTCCTCTTCATCATTTTCCATCGTTCCTTGAAGTCACGAAACTCATTCTCGAATGCTGTAAGCCCTGGATCGTCCACTTCTTTCTCAGCATGAATATTCCGCAAGTCAGCGAACGGGTTTTCTTGCATAGGTAGTGGTGCAGGAACAAAGTCGTCGGAGGGACGGCAAAATGTCGGCTTAGACCTTACTCTAAAGTTAGTCGTGCGATCCATGTCTTTGTTCTCCTTACTATCCTTTAATGACACTCCCGGCTTGGTCAGATGGTCGGGACGGCGACTGACAGCAAAAGATGGAAAACCGAAATGAGCCACAACAAAGGAAGGACACATGCTCAAATGTAAAATGCCATGCTAAATGCGAAAATGCAGATGTAGGAGGAGACTTCAAGAAACTCAAAGTGTTTTTCAGTATTATAATGTAGAATAATTAAAACTTTTTATTCTTGAGAAACGATGTAAAGCAAAGTACTCTTTTAAGAGTTTATTACAACGAAAGCAAAAGAAAACTTAGAAATCTATCCCACAGTCTTCTCCTTTGTACGGAGCTCCTCGGTCACCTGATCTATACGCTCCTGCAGCGCTGCTTTCTCGATGATGAGTCGTTCCACACACTCCTTCCAAGCCATGGTAGTTGAGGGGAGATCATCACTGGTGACAGCACTTGAAGAGGCATGAGGAGAAAATAAATCCCCTTGTGCCTTTCTCTTTCTGGCAACTTCTAATTCCGGAGTCTTTTGAAGTCTTTCCTTCTCTACCTTGAGGGTGAAGAACTTATTCTTCAAAGCAGTCCTTAATTTCCGGGCTTCATCTAAAGCAATCCTTACTTGTTCAATTTCATCCACATCGAACCACTCGGGGTCATGAGTAGACAATACCATGGGTTCATGAAAAGGAAAAGGCATCTTGAGATCGAGAGCCCTTTCTCGCACCCAATGCAGATAATCCTCGGAAACAGCACAATTGGGGTATCCTGAAGCAGCTGTTCCTTCCATATCAATATATTTCCATGCATAAATGATGACAGTCTTTAGGTCTAGATCCTCTTCTCCTTTGAAATAGATCTCTTCCAACGAAGCCGGGTCTGGTATTTGGATCATAGGGTGCCCAAACTGTCTACGGGCTAAGGCGGGATTGTAAGTTATACATCCTTCTCTTCCAATAAGCGGTACGTTGGGGAATCCTCCGATGCTAGGAATCATAGGCACGCCTCCATAGGCGGGATCATACCAAACAATGTCCGAATGGGTGAGGGCCATAAGTATCTCGGACCATCGAGGTGTTGTTACCTCATCCCAAAGGGACGGATGCCAAGTCAAACGAGCGATGAACCATGAGTACAGCAAGGCGGTACAACATACAATGTGTCCTCCTCCTTCGGCATTCTTCGAGTGAATCGAGAAGTATGTATCAGCAAGCAAGGTGGGTACTGGATTCTTGAGTATGAACAGCTTGATTGCATCCATATCAACAAAACTGTCAATTTTAGGGAACCAGAAAGTCCCATAAACCAACAAAGCGAAATTGGCTTCCAAGATGAGAACCTCCTTTCTTTCAGCATGGTAACGGACTTTTTCGATCAAAAAGTCAGCGGGGAAACCAAGGACTCCTTCCTTGGTGATCAGGTGTGCTTGAACATCTTCAAGGCTAAGATGAGTGGCATTTGCAATCTCTTGGTGACTAGGCGTGTCTTCCCTTCCGGTGAATAGAGGTCGAACAGTCACAGGCATCCTCAAAAGTTCTGAGTACTCTTCCAAGGTCGGCATCAATTGGTAGTCTGGAAAAGTGAAGCAGTGATACATCGGGTCATAAAATTGAACCAATGTTTCCAACAATCCTTTTTTCATCCTTAGCTCAAGGAAACGGAAGACTCCTCCATATTCTGCTGCGAAGGCAAAGCGATCCTCAACGAGTTCGGCTAGTTCTCTCAAGCTTTCGAGGTTGGGATTCTGAAAAGTGTACTTCAGGGTTTCTCTTCTGAAATCCATGATTACAACACCTACAGAACGAATTTGAGTTTCTTGAAGTGAAAAATGGAAAAGAATGCAATGCAAGATGATTAGGACTTCATGGGATTCCTCTTATTTATGGGCATTGCGGTAAAAGGAAATGTTTTATTAAATTTGAAATGGACTACATAAATATTCTTTTAAAGAGTCCCAAATAAAATCTAAATAAAAGCTAGTAAAGACACTAAAGAAGCTTTGAATGCTGCTGCTTGAGCTGCTCTTCTAGTTGCGCCTTCTCACGGATAAGGTTGTCCACAATTATTTTCCAAATAGTGCATTGTGGGTCGGAGAAAAATAAATCCTCCATGACTTTCCTCTTCTTGCAGGGGCGTAGCTCTTCATCCTTCAATTGTAGCTGTTTCTGAAGTTCATCCCTCTCCTTTTGAAGTTCAGCCTTCTGCTTCTGACACTCAGCATTTTCTGCCACTGCTACATGGTACTTGTTCTTCCAAGATTCCAGCTCATGTTGAGACTTCTTTAAAGACACCTCTAACTCCTCGGCTTTATACATAAAGACATAAGTAGGCTCTCTCCTTGGAGCTATGGGATCTTGACGGGAATAGGGCATCTTTAGCTTGGTTTCCCTTTTTCTGACCCACTGGAGGTATGGTTCTAAAGACACACAGTTAGGCTTCCCTAGACTTCTCTTCCCTTTTTTGTGTACACTACGCCATGCATGTAGAATCTTTCCTCGGAGTTCCATATCATCTTTGAAGAATATACCCTCTACTTGAACACTCTTGGGAGGTTCCTTCAACGGGTATCCAAACTGTCGACGAGCTAAAATAGGATTGTAGCTGATTCCTCCATCAAAGCTGAGCAATGGTACATTAGCAAAGTCACCACAACTATCAATGATCAATACTCCATCATACACTCGGTTGTACCAATCAATGTCGGAATGGGTCAGAGCCATAACTCTTGGAGACCAATGCTCTCTGCCAATGTTTATAAAAGAGCTAGACTTCGGCAAGTGCGAAATAAACCACTTGTAAAGTAAAGGTACACAGCAAGTAATCATCCCTCCACCACGAAGGTTTCGGAGATGTATAGAGTGATATGCGTTTCCCAATAGAGTTGGCACTGGGTTGTTCTTCATAAAGATCTTGAATGCTTTGAGATCGATGAAACCTTCAAAACTCGGGAATAGAAACAACCCATAAACAAGCAAAGCAAGAATTGCCTCAAACGGAGCCTTATTAGAATAATCAGCATAGAATGAAGCCTTCTCGATTAGGAAACCTGTCTTTAAACCAAGAATTCCATCCTTAGTAACTAGGTTGGCTTTGACGTCAGATACCTTCAAACGGAGGGCTTTAGCAATATCTTTCTCATCAGGGTCCTTTTCCAAGAAGGGAAAAGGAGATTCCTCAAGGACAGGTAGACTAACCAAAAAAGAATACTCTTCCAATGTAGGTAACAGCTGAAAGTCTGGAAAGGTGAAACAATGGTATAAAGGGTCATAGAACTGTAGCAAAGTGGCAAGAAGTCCTTCATTTACTAAGCAACCCAACAAGGATATCAGCTTCCCATACTTGTTCTTGAATTCTTCTTGATCTTTGATGAAATCCCATAACTTCTTTAGGTCATCCAATTTGGGACTCTTAAAAGTATATTTCACAGTATGTCTTTTATTTGAAGTCATGGTGACCTACAATGTTCATAAACGAAGGTAAATCCCATGAAGTCCAATGCAGAATGATGTTATATGAATGCAACAAACACAAGTATTCACATAAGGACATAAAGATAAACAAACAAAGGGGCACCCTAGGTTTGCAACGAGCATGGAGTAAAGGTGTACCCTTCCCAAAGGTTTAAGGACTAAAGGTTGTTTTGTACCTGCAGAACAAGGTTCTAAAAGGACTCAGAATCATCAGCCCATCTATCGGATATTATCAATTTCCCAATTACTCGAGGATTAATAATATTCTCAAGAGAACTTCTTTTGAGTGTAGCTTCGCGTAGCACTATTTCGGAAGTACTCCCTCATAGTCTCGCACTACATCCTAATAAAGGCCAAAGTTGGGTTAAGGTAACTACGGTCCTCAATATCATAGGCTCCAAAGTCGAAAGTAGTGAGTGTCTTCACGATTAATCGTTCAACAGTACTATTTCGAAAGGGCCTCAACTGAGCGGGATTCTCGATTCAACTTAGTAGGGATTCCACTCCCTATAAGCCTCCTCGACTATATCACCATCCTATCTTAGTTTCTCTCAAGTTCGGGTGTAGAACTTTATCTCACCACTCAAAGACAACAATCCCAAAAGAAATACAAGAAAAAGCATATAAACAATTAATCAAGTAGGCAGATATATAAAGCAGTAAACAAATAAAATAAGATAGGGAAACCCACTAGAGAGTGGTTTCCCCAGTGTAGTCGCCATTTCTGTCGCGGTGAAATTCAGATACCAAACTATTGATTAGTTTGAATCGTTAATTCAATTTGCAACCGAACTTTGATTTGTCCAAAGGAAGGGATAAAGATCGAAATTCCCACAATGCAATGCAAATGCAAGCTAGATTGTTTAGGTTCGGGGGTTGGTTAAACTTAGGGAAGGTACTAGCATCCTAAGTTTCTGTAGTACTCTACAGGAACCTCTTGTTTTATGTTTGTTTATTGCTAATGTGTTTATCTGCTTAAAGGTTAAAAGACCCTAGTGGTTTATTTCTAAGTATACTCGATAAGATGTCGCATCTTATGCCTACATATCCTTACGGGAGTGGAATCAGAGTATGTTGTAGTTCACCCTAAAGGGTTAGAGGAGCTCTTTGACTGTGGTCAAAGTTCCTACGGGTTTAGGGTGGTTGTTTTGATTGGGTTTAGGAGAAGAGACGAGTCTTCATGTTAAGGGAGATATAACCGCCACAAATGTAAAGGAGGTTGTAGGAAATGGTCTTTGCATCGTCTTAAGAAAAGGGCTTAAATACTCAGATGGTCGCCAAGTATGCCTTTATCGCTCTTAAGGCAAAGTTCCCACATGTTTGGTTGTATTGTTGTGGAGGTGGAGATTATATCTCACTTAAGATGATTAACATCTATTCTCTAAGTGTGTTTGAGAAGTTTGTATTGTGTTGATTGTTTTGTCTAAGTTGTAAAAGATAAAGACAAGGTCCTTCCTATGAGGTAGGTCCTAAACTTAAGTGATCAACTTGAAGAAACAAGAATCGAGGGGAATATGATGCAAATGATGTGCAGCTACACACAAGTGTTGACTTATGTGTAGGTTTTTCCTTTGGACGGTATGCAATACGGTAATATAAATTGCGGTAAATGTAAAGCCATACACACGAATGAAAGCGCTAAGGTGTAGGTGCAAGTGTCGTGAATGTGCACAATTGTGTTGTATATTATGATGTTGATTGATTTTAACTGTTTGACTTGTTTTTAGACGGGGTTGAATTATTTTGAGAAAAGTTATTTGATTGGAGTTGATTTAATTTATGAGAAAATTATTGTTGTTGATTGAATTAGCTAGTGAGATTTGATTTTATGAAAAAATATTGTTTTTTGTTAACAAGAGGTTTGGAATTGATTAGATTGGAAGAAAAAGATATTAAATAATTTTTTTTTTATTATAAAAAGTTAATTATTATTAGGCAAAATTCTTTTAACCTAAGAAAGGAGATTTTATTATTTTTTAGAAATTTATTTTTAAAAATTAAATGAGTTTTAAAAAGGGATTTTGATTAATATATAAAAAAAGATAAATCAATTGGAATATTTTTCTCAATAAAATACAGGTTATTAGAGTACTAAAGATTATTATAAAAAAGTTAATTAAAAGATTTAAAATAAGTCATTTTTCTTTTAAAAGAGAGTTTGCTGAATAATCGTGATTAATTAAAAACTAATTAATTAAAAGGTTTATTTAATAAAGGTTAATAGTTAATTTTAAAAAAAAAAGTGGGTTAAGGTGTTAATGGTTAATGTGTGTGGTATTGTGTGATTAGTGATTAGCTAAAACATTACATCAGATAAAATAAAAACAAAAAGATGGGAAAACCCTAAATCCCAAATTGACCCAATTTCTGCGCCGTCTCCCTCTCGCTCCGACCTTCGTTCGCATCTTCTTTCTCCTTTCATTTTTAATCCAATTCTAAAACCTGCAATAGCATATCAAAGTATCAGTAGCATAGGGAAATTTAACACGGGCGACGTTTCTTACCGAGGGTTAAGGTGGTGATGATTCGCGGCTTCTCCGGCAACGGGCGCGATGACTTTCGGCAAGGGTTTGGGAGATAGCGTCTAGGGCTTTGCGGAGGTTTCCGGCGGAGTAACGGTGACGGCGAAAGAGAAGATAAGTTGTTCCAAATCCTTTGCCTCTTTAGTGATCTCAGGGTTTATGATTTTGGGGTTATTGGTTTTTTTTCTCTCTGTCTATCTGTATGTTTTTCGTCCTCTTTATATAGACTCCACTTTCTGATTTCTTGATTGAATTTCCTTAATCACAATTGAATGCTGATTGGGGATTTTCCAAATATGTTCAGGTACGATTAGGGAATAGTTTCCTTTTCCGTGAGATTACAATAATAAGCTGTTTTAAACGATATTCGTATCTTGATTTGCAATTCAATCCAATAGCATCTTCTATGATTCCGTGAATATTCTCTAATTTTGCTAATTTGATTTTGCATTCTAGCAGGTGTGGATAGCAACAATCTATTTGGGCTGGATGGTGAATTAGAAACCCAGAGGGAAGGTTTCGGGCTGGATGCGCGTGTGAACCTCCATGGAAAGTTGTAGAGTGGCGATCTGGCAGGTACACGTGGCGGTGGAGAAAGTATCGGTGATGAGGAGTATTCTCAAAACCTTGAAGTGATGAGCCGTTTGAGAAGCCGCAAGCAAAGTGGACCAATATTTTGGAGTTTTCTGAACTGTTTTGGACAGAGTTATAACCTTGTTCCAACAAGTTTGGCGCCTCCTGAAATGCAGATAATGTAAAGCCAACTTTGGGTGGGTGTAGATTCAATGTGCTTCTGTGTTAAATGATTCTTATTTGACCCTGAACACATCTTGTGATATTCCATCCAGGTATATGAACAAGCTGAGTTTTCTGATCATGCTCAATAACCTCGAGTGCTGGGTATCTCTGTGAACACCAATGTCTTCTTTTCAAAACCACGACTTTCCAACTTCCACTGCATATTTCTTCATGTTGATAAGTTATGTGACCCTTGTGTTTAGTAGTTCAAAGCATATGCACGGATGTCACTGATATACAAACAATGTGATATTTATCCGCAGGATCATATTTCGTATCCGGTGTTAAAGTCTGAACCAACAGAGTCAAAAGTTGCTGCTGCCTTCGAATATCGTTGGCGTCTCACTTCATCTCTCCTTTAGATTTTAACTTCAAATTATTCTCGCTAACTGCGTTGTAATTATTGGTTGGTACCGTGTTTTGCAGGTGAAGATAATGCATGGAGAGCTGCAGAGCATGGTTTACGCCTTGGTTTCGGTTCTGACTTCAAACCGGTGCCGGTACTGACCTGGTTGCTTTGTAGGAACTCTGAGGGTGTTGCCGACGGGAGCTGCTTTAATGAGGAGATGAGGCTACTTGGGATAAAGTTGATTGTGCTTAGAAGTTATTAATTGGGAGCCTTCTTAATTATAAAAGGTAACAACTCTCATCCTGTTCTATATAATAAACCAACCTTTATCAAGGCCCTCGAGTGATCAGGCCAGAATATCCAATGGTGCATTCTCGCTCCTATGGCATTGTGGGTGCTGATTTCTATCTCAATTGGCAGGTACCGCCATGCCTGCAAAGCCGACAAGATACTACTCTATCAATATTAACTACCAAACTCCGGCATCTGAGACTGAGATAGAGCAAAAACCTAAACTATTTCCCAACGGCCTCAATACTTCCAATGGCAGTAACAGCACAGCAGAAGCGGCTGCTTCAGCTTCAGCTTCCGCATCACAATCTTCTAAATGGCCATGAGATTCAATACAATGCTTTCCTTACTGTCTGATTCATCCAAGTTGTAGGATATTTGCATCATCTTCTGAAGAGTGAATGGCAAAGAAAACATCTTGTAAACTGAAAGCTGTTGCGAGATATACTTCATGCTTGGCGATCTTTTCTTCTTAGTTTTTACATTTCAAATCATTCTTGTTAACTGTTAAATGCTCTGATTATTGGTTGCATCATATCACAGGTGAAGATGCTGACTTTAGATTCCTCAGAGCTGATGAATGAGTTCGAAATCCGGAAACGACGAAGGTTCATTTTGCAGGACATCTTCAAATTCTTCTGTTACTTTCCCTCCTCATTTCTTGTTTTGGGATGTAGTCAAAGCTCGGACAGTGGTATGCAAAAGCTCGTATATCACCGTCATAGGAGAAGTAAATTCGGTATATATTGTCCTTGATTAACACATGAAATTGTTTTTCTGTTGAGAAAATATATTAATGGAACCTCTTAATTCTTATTCTGAAATGCAGTACTGAAGTAAAATCTTGGCTACAATCCAAATCTAAGCGCTCGGTTGGCGATTTGACCGATAGTACAAAGTAGCAACAGCTGTTTGGAATTTTGTGGTTGGGGTTACTGTTGTGGAAGTTGCCGTGTTTCAGAAGTTTCGGTTTACAAGTCCAATAGTACGATGTTATCAATAATAACATTGGTATAAGTTTTTTTAGTAGCAGGGTAACCTCTTGCAATGTTGTAGACCTTGTCCTTTTGTATTTGAGTGGGTGATACCTTGTAACGCTTTCCTGGATTAATTGAATAGCAAAGTAGATGTACTTCAAATTAGTTTTGTGATGAATTTATGCTTTGTGTATTTCCAGAATTTGATCTTCCATAGATTCTGAGTTTAAATATTGGAAAATGCTTAAACGGAATTGGAGACCTTCCTTGGTCTGCTATCTCGGCATGCTTGTGGGTTTTATTATAAAATGATCTCCTTGCCCTTAATCTAGATGTTCTTTTCCAACTCCAAAATTTTAATAAGTGTTGACCTCCCGTTACAAGTATCCAATTTAAAGATCTAGAGGACCCAACTTCATCGCTGACGACCAACTTTGATCTAGGCCATCTCTCCAAAAGGTGAAAATTGATTACAAACTCCACGCCACTAAGTTCTATTAGTCCAACAAACAGTGCCTTCGAAGTCCAATGTGCAGGAGATCCTAATCCCTCTTAGGGTTGTCTTTGAGCAATTTGAATGAGTATTTGGTTTATCGGTCAAGGTGTCATAACGACGAAAGTGCGTGATTCCACAATGCTTTAGCACAACTTGTAGGAGTACACGCAAAGCTTTTACAACTTTCTTGACTTACAGCCACAAACCGAAGCTTCGCAATAACAAAATAGAATAAATACGTGCAGATGATCGATAATGGAAATGAATACTATCTTCATTCGATATTCCTGCGTCTGCGCGAATTGGTTAGTCAAATAAATATTTAAATATTAAATTAAAGTCAAATGATAGCAAGAAAATGCGCGAGAAGAGGTGGGACCTTATGGTCAAAAATTAGGGTGCAACACTATCGCAAACGGTAACACCTAAGTCTCCAATGGTCGAGCTGCATACACCAAACTGCTAGAACTGTTTGTTAACCCTACTCGGGTAAAACTTTTGAACAGCCTGTGTTCTCGTTAGCCTGAACTACGTTTGCTCTGATCTTTCATACCAGATGAAAGTACGTAGGCATTAGACGTGATGTCTTAGCGAGCAACCTTCCCCCATTCTTTAGCCGTAGTTAGGCGAACTACGTTGACTCTGACTTTCCCATTGCACGAGGGGGGTACGTAGGCACAGAGCGGCGACGCTCTGCCGAGTCATTCCTTTTTCTTTTTCTCTTTGGTCCATAAGCCTTTAGCGTAGATAGTTTACACACCCTTTTAGATAGACAACACATGCGTGAATCCCGTCGAGTACGAAGGACGTGAGGTGTGCTCATACCTTCCCCTCACGTAACCGACTCCCGAACCTAGGACTTGGTTGCGATGACCTCGTCTCTTCCCGTTTTCGTCAGGTTTTTTACGATCGTTTCCTTTCCCCTCTTTGGGATAAATAACGATAGGTGGCGAATCTGTTAGTCATTGTCGGCCTCTTTTTTTCGCAGTGGCGACAAAGTGGTTAGGAAAGAAGTGGTGAAAATGTTAGATGCCAGAATGATCTATCCCATTTTCGGTAGTCCTTGGGTTAGTCTGGTGCAAATGGTACCAAAGAAAGGCGGAATGCCGATTAACCGAAATGAGAAGAATGAGTTAACCCCTATAAGAATTGTAACCGAATGGAGGACTTGTATCGATTGCCGTAGGCTAAATCAAGCTACAAGGAAAGATCATTTTCCTCTTCCTTTCATGGACCAAATGCTTGAAAAGTCCATTGAAGTTTTTATGGATGACTTCTCGGTTTTTGGACCATCGTTTGATCTTTGATTGAAAAACTTGGATGTTATTTTGAAAAGGTGTGTGGAAACAAATTTGGTGTTTAATTGGAAAAAATGCAACTTTATGGTTACTGAGGGAATTGTGTTTGGCCACAAAGTTTCTTCAAGAGGTCTTGAAGTTGATCAAGCCAAGGTGGGCGTCATTGAAAAGTTGCCACCACCTTTGAATGTGAAGGGAATAAGAATACTTCTTGGTCATGCAAGATTCAATCGGAGGTTCATCAAAGATTTCGCCAAAATCGCAAAGCCTTTGGGCAACTTGCTCAACAAATATAAGTCTTTTGAATTTGATGATTCTTACATGATTGCTTTTAATTCTTTAAAAAAAAGTTTGACTACCGCACCCATAATCACCACTATTAATTGGAAATTTGATTTTAAACTCATATGTGACGCGAGTGATTATGTCGTTGGCGCGGTACTAAAGTTGTTGTTTACACGGACCATGTGACATTAAGTATTTGATAACTAAGCCGGATTCTAAATAAAGGCTA
The DNA here is from genome assembly GCA_963859935.3 of Lathyrus sativus. NCBI lineage: Eukaryota > Viridiplantae > Streptophyta > Magnoliopsida > Fabales > Fabaceae > Lathyrus > Lathyrus sativus. The sequence continues at coordinate 541,528,823 of OZ012735.1, forward strand.
ATTCGATGGGTCCTTTTGTTGAAAGAATTTAATCTTGAAATTCCCGACAAAAAAGATTCTGAGAAATTGGTAGCAGATCATTTGTCTCGTCTTGTGAATCTTGAGGTGAGCAAGCATGGTTCAAGTTAGACCTAGGTTTGCAGACATGGAGAATCACAAAGCCACTAGATTAATACCAAAAGGTATAACTCGTAATTAGAAAAAGAAATTTTTATCGAATGTCAAGTACTTTGTGTGGGATGAACCATATTTGTTTAAACTTAGTGTTGATAGTATTTTGAGAAGGTGTGTTTCGAAAGAAGATTCAAATAACATTCTTTGGAATTGCCTCAACTCACCTTACGAGGGGCATTTTAATGGATTGAGAACGACAATAAAAATTCTTCGATCGGGCTTTTATTGGCCGTTTTTGTTTAATGATGTGCATTCACATACACAAAGTTGTGGCAAGTGTCAAAGGAGTGATGAAATTACAAAACGAAATTAAATGCTATTGCAAAACATGCTATAGGTTAAGTATTTGATTGTTGGGTGTCACACCTCGAAAAATTAAAATACGACCATCGCACGAAAGGCGAGGAATGCGGTTCGACAGATTCTCCATCGAACTTTATTTTTCCCAAAAATCTGGAAAAAGAAAATATCGAGAAAACCTTTAGAGATAGAAGAACACGGTCTTTGCAACCATGTTCTGAGTTCGAGAGTCGGTTACGCGTGGGGAAGGTATTAGTACCCCTTACGTCTGTTGTACTCAACGGGAACCTCTTAATTCAAATTGTGATAAACGTTAGCTAAGCTTATTTGTTTTTTTCTCAATGATAAATGCGAAACGGTGAGATAAAGGGATTCGAATGCTAGGGGAAAATGGGTGGTTTTAGGATAGGGTGCTCGCCAAGGATTGGGGCTCTTGTGATTATGTATGCTCATTGAGACGAGAATGAGAAATCAGAGCTCTTGTAGTTCGACTACAGAAAAGGATAGAGGGGAAACAGAAGATGGAGGGAATTGTGCTCGCCTGTATCATCGCAATCTTGTGCCTACGTATATTAAATTCAAATGAATGAAGAATCAGAGCGTCCGTAGTTCGTGGAGACGACCATGAAAAGAGGGGTTGAAATGGTTGAAGTTTGGTTCGGATGACGATTACTCGAAGCTTAAGAAAGACTCCTCGGGCCCAAGTAATCAGGAGGGTGAGTCAAAGGCATGACTCTCTCTCCTTTTCATATTGAAAAGGAGTTTGTGTTTAAATGGTGTTTGAATGGCGAATGGTTGAAAGATGGTTTGAATGATATCGAGTTGGAAGTGTTTTGGAGGCGTCAATTGCTCACACACGAGTAAGAGAACTCGCATCCAAACAATTGAAGAGAGATCAAAGGCTCAATCCCTCTCTTTTTCACCTTGAAAGAGTCTCGATAGTTGTTAGTCATTTTGATAGTTTGATTGAAAAATCATCTTGACGTTGGATCAAAGGTTTGATTTATATTTGCGTGCAAAGAAAATGGTTTAAAAAGTTTGATGAATATTGGCTCGACGATGAATCGAGGGTTTAGTTGAAATGAGATGAGAATCGATACTAGTCCCTAGGGGTGCTCCTAATAACTAAACCACGATGAAACGTGCGAGTGTATGTGATAGGTTGATGGCAAATGCGTACGAGCAATCGACTTACGATGGGTGTTTGAAAATGGCTCGATGATGAATCGAGATTTAGTTTGAAAACGGTTTAGTCTATGCTAGTCCCTAGGGGTTTTCCTAGAAGACAAACCATAATCAAATCAAATATGAATGCATAGATTGTAATGGGAGCGGGGTAAATTTAAATTACATGAGATTGTACAAAATAAAAGGGTTCATTGTTAGATAGCCCAAGAGGAAGCCGTGTGTGCGCGAGGTGTCCTAAACTAAGCCTTGAGCAAGAGTCGGACAAAAGCTCTAAGTTAGGGTTTCTGATAAAGTCCAAGTTCCGTTGATCGGAAAAGTAACCAACAGTCCACCAACTTAAGATTTTAGGTTTCGATAATTATTATTGTGTTTCAAATAATATGAACAATATATGAATAATATGAGTATGATATGAACAATATGAATAATATGACAAGATATATAACAATACAATCAAGATAATATCCATAATAATATAATCAAGATAATATTAACAAGTATATGAACAATGATAATAAAATCAAGATATATTGACTGAAAAATAAATCAAGAGTATATTGACTGAAATTAAAGTTACTTGTTTGTCGTTATTAAATGAATCGGGTCAAAATGTAGCGTTAAACCGTTGTGCCTCGATCTATAACGAAGATCAAACTATAAGAGGTTGCGCAAGTTGATATTCGTGCTAAAAACACAATGGAGAAATGATATTGAGGATCATTTTCCAAAGTAATCGTGTCACACGAAAGAAAAAGCGGACGATCTCGTCTTAATCACAAACTTTTGTCAATTAATCAAATGTAACCTATCGTGATCCCAAAGTATAGAAAATAATCTAAAAGACCATTCACTACAGATTTGAAATAACGAAGGTTAAACAAGCCCAATCAACCAACATTCGTAAAGAGAAAAACTTCATGGACCAAGCATGATAATGAGAGAATAAAATTGAAGTGAAAATCAAGGCAAATATGAAAAATGAATACAAATCGAGAAATAAAATCTAACAAAATATTACTAATAAACAAAATATTAACTGATAATTAACAAGAAATTTCTATACAAGAAAATTGATAAATTTGTTTTAAAATAATAATTAGTAAAATTATTAACAAAATATTAATTCAAAAGGAATAAAAGGGGGTGATAAAAATAAAGGGTGTGTATAAGTAATAGGTGGAATCATGCGGTCTTAGCCCATCATCCACAAAACAAAAGGCATGGAAAGGAAACAAAAAGACAAGGGGAGGTGAAAAGTTCCTACACGGGCCAGAAGCCCGGCCACCATGTGGATCCAATAACATTTTTTTTTACAAAAAAACTCATCAGTTTTTGTTTAAAATGAACTAAAGGAAAGGGTAGCAAGTGATACATCATTATCTCTTATTATTCTTTCTTAAAACAACACAAAAATGCAGCGACAAAAAAAAACATCATTTTAAAAAAAAAATCAAAAAAACAGTGTAGGGAAAATCGTCAGCTTCAATCCAACCTTCTCTAATTCCGTTTCAATCGATCGTCTCTCTTGCTCACTTTACCTCGTTCCAGGTTTGAACTCTTCTTCTACTTCTTCTCAATCTCTCGATCTAGTTCTGTGTCTTGAGTTTGGATGATTTTAGGTTGAGTATTGAGGTGATTTGTGAAAGATTTGAGGAGGGTTGTTTGGTTTCTCTTCTTCTCAATCTCTTTCTATGTTTCGGTTTCTGTGATATTTTTTTTTTAGGTTAGGTCGAGGTAGAAGATGAAGGGAGTTTTGGGTTTGGAACAATGAAGGTAGAAGGGGATTGATGAAGTTTAGAGAAAGGTTGGAATGGAATGAGGAGGAATTTTTTCAATGTGTTTTGTTCTTCAACCTTGAGAGTGAGCGAAGGAAGGCGTACAGTTTATAGGGACTTATGAGGGTAAAATGGGGAAAGAATTGATAAAACTTTCATCTGGAATATTCTGCAGGATTTATGCGGTCAAGTTTGTATGCGTGAGCTGGAAATCATTGTTGTTGTTTAACGATTGTTATGTGGTGCGTGTGTAGCATATGGTTTTGGGAGAATTGTGATTTTTGTCGTATGCGCTTATGGGGTACGGTTTTGTATGGTGTCTGCAACGGCGAGGTTTGCAATTTTGTTTGACTTATTATGATACAGGTGATTATCATGTGCTTTGTGAAATTTAAGGATTGGAATTTTTCATTTTTTTTGCAGGGTGGAATTAAGTTGAATGGTTTTTGTAATGTAATAACCTTGTAGCATCTTTTGTGAATTGGGCTTTGTAAAAAAAACATTTTTTCTATTTATTTTTTGTGATTTTTTGGTGTAAGTTAATATGATAGGCTCTTTGAACACTTGAAAGAATTTTGTAAATGGTCTTGAAAATAAAATAGATTACATATAATAGAAACATGCATAATTTTATAAAGAAGGATTTAATGATAAATGAGTAAGAATAAAAATGGATGTTGATATGAATAAACGAAATGAATAGGAGTTATGAATTTGGATGTAAATGGATGCTAAATGGATTTGGATAAAAATGTGAATGATTATGAATTGCCATGGATAAACTATGAATCAACCTTGGACTCTAAAAATTGAAACACAAATTAATCTTGATGAACTCCATTGTGAACCCTGTTGGACAAAAATTTGGACCTGATGAATTGTACCTTGAAAATTAGAGAACCAGAATTTGAAATATGAGCCTCAGTTCACTGTCAAAAACCCTAACCGAGAAATGTATTGGGTTCTGATAATCTTCCACCATAAAGCCCTATGACCTTGCCAAAATCTTGATGACTTGACCCATATACATATGGCTTGAATTGGAACCAAACCATACTTAAGTCCTCAAATGCACATCCCCTAACTTGTGCATACCATGGCTTTGATTATGAAACAAAACTTTGCCTGACTGACCAATTAGGTCAAAACTATTGGTCCTCAATCCATACTACACATGCACTTGACCTGAAATCTCCAACTAAAACTTGGACTTAGAAGAAAGTAACAACATATTTTTTTGTATTTTATGAATATGATTATTGGATAGAATATAGATGAAAATTATACAGGTAGGACAAATTTTGGGTATGACATTGAGGCATAGACTTTGTTGGCCTAATTCCATCATCGTTTTCCTGTGAATACATTTTGGTCGCAGTGGACTGCGTGTTCAAGTGGGTAGAAGCGATAACATGTGCGGAAGCGGATGAAAAAAACTGTGATAAAATTTTTGAAGAAAAATATTTTTTCGCGATTTGGTACTCCAAGAGTGTTGATAAGTGACAAAGGATCCCACTTTTGCAACTCTCAATTAGAAAAAGCGTTGGAGCAGTATGGTGTGAAGCACAAAGTTGCAACACCATACCATCCGCAAGTAAATGATCAAGCGGAGGTATCAAATCGTGAGATCAAGAGGATTAATGAGAAAATTGTGTCGTCTTCAAGAAAAGATTGGTCAAATAAGCTCAATGATGCATTGTGGGCTTATCGGTCAACTTTTAAAGCTCTGATTGATCTCACACCTTTCAAAATAATCTATAGTAAAAACTGTCACTTGCCGGTGGAGTTGGAGCATAAGGCTTTTTGGGCCTTAAATTTTTTGAATTTTAATCAAACTCTAAGTGGTGAAAAGGGAAAAGTACAACTGATAAGATGGATGAATTGCGCCTTCAAGCGTATGACTCCAACAAACTATACAAGGATAAAGTGAAAAGTTACCATGACAAGAAGATTGTGAACAAGGACTTTAAAGAAGAGCAAATGGTCTTATTGTTTAATTCGAGATTGAAATTATTTTCGGGTAAGTTGAAATCCAAATGGCCTGGTCCATTTTGGATTAAGGAGGTCAAGCATAATGGAGTTGTTGTTCTTGAAGACACCTTAACAAATGAGAGATGGACGGTTAATTGTCAGAGGTTGAAAGTGTATCTTGGTGGCGATTTCGAGCGGAATGTAGCCACCGTGCCTTTTGGAAAACTGTGAGGTCGCGTTGGACCGTCGAGCTCAAACGACGTTAAACAAAGCGCTTGTTGGGAGGTACCCTAACATTCTAAGTATTTAATCGGGTGATTAAAAGTCAAGAGAACACTATCTATGACCACACTTAAGTGGCATGTTTTCATTGTGTACGCTTAGCACGGTACTGAGGCCGCTTAGCACGGTCACGTGAACTGGCCAACTTAAGTGTGGGGCTGAGTGCGTGAGTGTTAAGTGGGCCTTGTTTGTGAAAAGGCCAAATGCATTTTTTTTGAAAAATTAAAGGCTCAGACTTTTCATTCTCCCTCTCATTTTCTCATCTTCTTCTCACCCTTGCACTTCCTAGCAAGCACTTCTCACAAGCTCCCTCTTTTACCATTTTTATGAAGTGTCAAGTTCTCTATCTCTTTCATCTCATTGCTCTATTTCCAGGTTTGTTAATGTCCACTATTTTATTGCTTTAGACAACAAATGCAGCTAGGGTTTAATTTGAGGGAGTAGGTGAAGGTGAGAAAAACACTTAGAAGGGGGGGGGGGGGTTGAATAAGGGTTTTAAAACAATTTGGATGATAGAAAAATAACACAGTATTTTTATCCTGGTTCGTTTGAACTCAAACTAATCCAGTCCATCCTACCAAGGTGATTTGCCTTTCTCAACAAGGACTTAATCCACTATATCAAACTTGATTACAGTGTAAACCACTAAGACAACTGTCTTAGTCTTCTCAAGAAATTTTGACCACAACTTGGTCTTCTTAAGGAAATCTTTTACAAAGATAAACTAACAATTTTGTGTTTAAGAATTGTTTCTAAAAAGCTATATCACAACAGTGATTTTTACACAAGTTATAGAACGAAAATAAAAGCTATTCTAGCTTGAAGAATATTTTTATGAGAGCTGGTTGAATATTATGCCAAGAATTTGATTCAAGTTCGTTAACCTTTGAAGTGATGCTAATGCTTGCTTTTATAGTACTTTGAAATCTCTTCTCAAAGACTGTGCAATTTGTGCATTCTGATCTTTTTGTCTTCTATTTACTTTTCCTTTCTCAGAAGAGGAATGTTCTGACAAATCCTTTTTGTCTGAAATCCTGTGTCACGCACGAATGGAAAAAGAGCCGTTTAGGATAAGACAAGGAATATACCAACAAATCTTTATTTGAACAACATCTTCTTCAACAACTTTGGAACGCCTTGCATCAGAACTTCTGATGATGTTCTTAGTTGTTCAGGTCAAAGTTAACTCAATCAGAGTTTCTCTATCAGAGTTTGCATCAAAGTGCTTTAAGCGTGAAATCCTTATCAGATCATACTTGCTTATCAGAACTTCTGTACTTGCAGCGTTGAGTACTTTCAGAGTCTTCTGAAGCTTTATGTATGTCCTTTGCTCAAGTTCTTCTTAGCTTTGCTCAAAGTCATTGTAGTAGATCAGAGTCTTCTAATGTGTTGCTTCTGACGCTCAGAGCTTTTTCGTTTTGTGGTGTTCAGAGGCGTTCTTGCTTCTAGAATAATATTAATTTTGATATCTGAAACAAGTAAACACTTGATAAAAATTAGTGTATATAAATTCTCTATACAAAATTTCATTAATGTTATCATCAAAACAATGAGATATATTGAACATCAATCTGTGTTCTAACAGTAGGAACTGACATTTTAGGGTTGTTTGTGTAAAAGTGATTTTGTGAAATCTTAAGGTGAAATGTTAGGGTTGTATTATTTTACTAGGTTTGCATGTTGCTAAAATCTGTGATTAAATATTATGTTCTCAATGCATGTTGTTGGAATGTTGTTTAGGTGTTGATTATTCTAGTTTAGGGTGGTTGCAAAGGGATTTCCCCCAAAATTTCGCAACTGCGCTTAGCGGGCTCTGAGCTCGCTAAGTGCGCTCATCTATACCCTCTTTTTTTGACATTGTTCTGTTACAATCAGCTGATTAAATGTTAGGATGTTTGTTACGAGGTAGCAGGTTGGTTGCAGAGGCATTTTTGCCTACATGCTCAACCGTGCTTAACACGCTCCCTTGGGATCAGACTTCTTGATTTTGAATAATACCTCGCCTGATTGCGTATTTTATGATGACATAGGTTAAATGAGAATTACTCTGAATTTATGGGCTGGTTGTTTGATGTTTTGGCGTGTTGTTGGTTTACTTATTTTGCACATGGCCCCAAAGCGTGCTCGTTTTAGTGTTGACCAATATTCTAAGCAGAGGCAAGAGCCAGCAGCGTATGACGCAAGCAAATTCCTAGGGGCTGAACAAGAAGCACGTTACCTTGATCTTACTCAGAGGAGTATTTGTCCAGAAAGGATTTTTAGGATAAACCCTCAGGGTGACTACAGAGGCTACCTTAACATAATTGAGAATCATGGCTGGGAAACCTTACTTACTCCACCCACCCGACTGAACTTTGAGATTATTCGTGAATTCTACATGAATGCTATTCCTGTGGAGGGTCAAATTTACTCTTTCATGACATATGTGTGGGGTAAACATGTGTCTTTTTTCACGGGATTCCATTAATGCTTATCTGGGCAACCCGTTAATGCTGGTTGAGGGTGAGCAATGTGCTTATTGAAAGAGGTAGAAAAGAAGAATTGGAACTTTGCTAATGTGAGTAATGCCTTGGTGCATCGTTGTAGGGGTTTCGAGTTGAATGTTGCAGGTAGGACAAAGACTTTGAAGAGAGGTGATATGAATATCCCTGCCCAAATCTTGATGACACTAGTCCTTCACAACATAAGGCCTAGGAGTCATACTTCTTCTATTCTCAAGGATATCACATGCATGCTTTACTACATCTTGGATGAGAGGTAGATAGGTGTAGCGAGAATTATCTCTAATGAGATCTGAGCTACTGCCTCTAGTGGTCACTGTTTGGGTACCAAGGTTCCTTCTATTTTAGTCTTTCCATGTTTGATTATGGGCCTTGGCACTCAGGAAGGTGTCTCGTCTGTGGGAGTCTCTTGCTTCCCCGTTCTTTCTTTCATAGAAATTCAAGAACCAAAGCATACTTCAACCTCCGTTGATCATAGCCAGACCACGCACTAACGACAACGTCCATGAAACGCCTTCACAACTTTCCCCAAGGGTAACGACCAATATTTCAACGTGACCGTTCACATCAATGAAGGTGACGCCAGGGACGGGTGTACCACCTCTCCCTCCCTCGACGATGCGACCTTCATCACCACCCGACGCTTCAACAGTCTGACTGTCTTTCCAACCAATCCCTGCGTCACCCAATGCCGACCCGACCATAGTGGCTCTGTTCGCGGCAATCAATCAGACAAAGTTGATGAACTTCCAATAGAACGGGTGGATCGAAATGCTGGAAAAGGAGCGGCAATCACGGTCTCCCCCGTGAAGACATCATTATTTGGCTTCTTGCAACCCGTCCCTGTGATGATGAAAAACTTGTCCTTCCCCTCCCCCGGAGAGGCCGCAACATTATGAGTCTCAGAATCCCTCTCCATGACAACCTGGGCGTCGTCCGTGTCTGTAAAGGCCTTAGCCCATGGCCGCTCAAAATCATGACCGCTCTCTTCCTTAGAAAGAGCGGCTCCCAAGAGAAGTAGAGTTGACAGGGAGACTGAGAAATCGAAGAGTTGTCCGAGGAGCCCTTAGCATGACCCTTCCCCCTCACAATCACCCATAAAAAGCGACGAGGACAACCCCCGCACTTCACTGTTCATGGCTATCATGGAGACTCGCCTCCCTATCGGGATGGAGAAGCCCCCGACCCTGGCTACCTACAATGGTACAACCGATCCGGACGACCACATTGAAAGCATTAATGCGATGCTTGACTACCAAAACGTCTGCGGAGCTATAAAGTATATGATTTTCCCTACAACCTTGAGGAAAGACGCGATGGCATGGTATAAGAGCCTCGAGCCCGAATCCATCACCTTCTAGAAAGAAGTGAAGAGGCAGTTCTCCAGGCACTTCACCGCTTCCCGGTGACACCCAAAGACTGAGACATCCCAGGAAGCTATCATTCAGGGGAAAAAAGAATCTCTCTGAGACTACATTGAAAGATTTAATCGAGAGGTTGTCTAAGTGTCTACCTTAGACAACATGAAATATATTTGACTGAACGAGGATTGCAACCTTGTAGTGATTTCTCCAAGGTCGTTGGCATTGAAAGGCCCGACTCGCTGGACCAGCTCCTCCTCAAGGCCCAGACCTACATCAAATACGAGGAGAAAGAGGCCGCAACCAATGCCCGCGACTCGCGGAACTAGAAGAGTGCCAAAAGCTCTAGACATGAAGACTCCACTTCCCCCTGATGCAGGGAGAAAAGAAGAGAAGATCGGCCCTGAGACCCCCAGGAGAAAAGGGGACCAGCAGGCCGCTTCACCGAGTACACGCTACTCACGCCTCCCCGCGAGCGCATTTTGGCCGAGTGCATCAACTCGGAGTTTCAAAGAGGCGGCGTCCACTTCCTGAAGCCGACACCCCCTAAGCCCAACGTCGACAAGTCCAAGTACTTTCGGTTCCACATGAGCCATGGACAAGTCACGGAAGATTGCATCCACCTTAAGGATGCCATCGAAATCCTAATTAATGAAGAGAACCTGGAGAAATATACCAAGAGGAACGAAGATCCTCGACAGGAGGCCCGCGAGGTGAAGAAGGTCGAGGTGACAACACCGTCCTCCGGCGACACCGGGCTCCAGGTCGCCTTGTACATTTCCCGACTAGAAGAATTCTACCTTTCCTGCAAGGTCGGCGCACCTTTGTCCGCTTGCAGCCCTTAGGAGAACTTCCCAACCGTGATGGTCATATTCGGTGGGGGCCCCAAAAAGCTATCATTAGGGTTGGTCAAGAGGAAATTCGACGAGCTAATCGACAAGAGCTCAAATAAAAACGATACCCTCGATAAGTTCAAGGGTAACTCAAACCCGATCACGTTCTACCTCGAGGAGCTGTCGGGCAGCGCCCCCAATTCCATCATCCCTATACTGATCAGGGCTCAAATAACGAACTTTGACATTTGTCGCATTCTTGTCGATCAAGGGAGCTCGGTTGACATAATGTACACCCATCTTTTCACCACCCTCCAGCTCGACGAGAGCCATCTAACAATGTATGTCGGCTCTGACTTGCAGGGCTTCAATGGCACCACCACGAGGCCATGGGGGCTACATGGAGCTGCTCATCACTTTCGAATCTGAAGAGACTGCAAGGCAGGTCAAAGTCCGCTTCTTGGTGATAGAGCGCCCATCTCTGTGCCATTGCATTCTGGGAAGGCTGAACCTTGCCAAATTGACTGCGGTGCCTTCCTCCGTGCAACTAAAGATGAAGTATTACACGACCAAGGGTCGAGTTGTCACCCTCCACGGAGACATTGAAGCGGCCAGAAGGTGTTTTAAAGCGGCCATCAATGGGCTTAACTCAATCAACACTTCGCCCAAGAACACCGACAAGCCGCCTCGGTCAGAGGAGCAGAAAACTCTGCCTCGTGTCAACTCTGTGGACCTCGACAGCCGCTTCCCCAGTAGGCAAAAGCAAGGAGAAACGCCAGAAGACGCTCCTCCAGCAGACGCCGACAATGGGCAGCCACCCCATTCAGTGCGCCCCATTCCAGATGGAGACTTCGAGCTCATCACTCTCCGTGACGACCCCGAAAGGAGTGTAAAGATTGGCACGGGACTCCCCGGCTTGGCGAGGAAGCAACTAAAGGCATGTCTCAAGAAGAATGCTGACTTCTTCACATGGAGCGCCACAAAGATGCCCGAGCTTGACCCCGACGTAGCCTGCCACCATCTCACCATAGATCCGGTCACTAGAGTCGTAGTACAACGTAGGCGTAGGCAGTCTCCTGAAAAAGCAGAGGCTGCTGAAAAAGCTGTAAAAGACCTTTTAGAGGAAAATTTTATTTCTGAAGCCCAATACACAACCTGACTATCCAATGTTGTATTTGTTAAGAAATCTAATGGAAAATGGCATATCTGTGTTGACTATACCGATCTTAATCGGGCATATCCTAAAGATGCATATCCATTGCCTAACATCGACAAACTGGTCAAAAATTCTGCAGGTTTCAAAATAATATCGTTCATGGACGCATACTTCAGGTACAATCAAATACTAATGGAAAAGGCCAACAAGAAATACAAGGTCATCATGACTGAGTCGGAAAACTATTACTACAACGTAATGTCCTTCGATCTGAAAAACATCGATGCAACTTACCAACAGATGATGAATAAGGTCTTCCGGGGAGAAATTAGAGACATGCTCGAGGTCTACATGGACAACATGATTATGAAGTCACAAGAGGAAACCGACCACACGACTCATCTTAGGAAGGTCTTCGATACGACGAGGAGATGCAGAATGAGATTCAACCCAGAGAAATGCACCTTTAGCGTTCGAGCAGGCAAATTCCTCGGCTTCTACTTGACAGAACGAGGAATCGAAGCAAACGAAGACAAGTGTAGGACTTTCTCTGAGTTCCCAACTCTGAACTCAAAAAAGTCAATTCAATCCTTAAACAGGATGTCCGCCTCAGTGTCCTGCTTCGTGGCCAAATCCATCCAACACGCACTCCCATTTTTCAAACTTCTTCGCAAAGAGGCCACGTTCGAGTGGACCGAGGAATGCGAGCAGACCCTCCTCCACCTCAAACAAGTCCTCTCACAACCCCCAATCCTATCGCGACCTAAAGACAAGGAGACTCTATACTTGTACCTCGTCGTCGCAACTGAGGCCGTCAGCGCGACCCTCATCCGCGAAACCCTCGAGGGGCAAAGACCAATCTACTTCACCAGCAAAGCCCTACAGGGTCGCGAGCTCAGGTACCAGCAGATCGAGAAGGTCGCTCTGACCCTCATTAACGCGGCGAGAAGGTTGCGACATTACTTTCTGGCCTACACAATCGTGATCAGAACACATCCACCCGTCAAATAGCTACTCGGTCGCCCTGACATGGTGGGAAGGATGCTCAAATGGTCGCTCGAACTCTCTGAGTTTAACATCAAATACGAGAGCAGAAAGGCCATTAAAGCTCAAGTTCTGGCTGACTTTGTCGCGGAGATGACCGCCACAACCTCCCCGACAGAAGAAGCCCACAAATGGACCATCTTTGTCGGTGGGGCTATAATACTCTAATTTTTACCCCTAAGATCCCACATATCATCTGCATCTCATTCCACTAACAAGATTACAAGCTTTGGTTCTCTTGCCTTCCTCTATGTGCTTATTCTTGAGAGATCACCAAACGCTCCTGTTTTCTTGTTTGTTTGATATTAGTTTATGTTTATGTTACTAACAATTAATTAAAATAAATAAAAAAATGTTTGTTTTTCCTTTACTAACTTTTTTAGGAAGAATTTGGATCAAGGATATCAAATACTAGTCTCTCAGCTCGAATGAATTTCATCTGAACAAAGTCAAAATTGATTTGTAAATAACTTAAAATCATCTGATCAAGGGTTTTCAAGGTTTAATTGATAATTATTCAAGAGACTCTAAGGTTCATGTGTTTATTTCCATGCCTTCTTTGACAAGCAAAAAGAATCGAGGCAGAGCCAAGACAACACATCAAAAAGCAATTTTTCACAATTTTTGCATGTGGTAATCGATTATCAATATTAGGGTAATCGATTACCCTGTGTGTTTTTTGTGAAAATTTAATTTCATTCATTTCACAAGATTTGATAGCCAAATTCACCTTGCTAAAATTTCTCTCATTTCTCGTCAACTACTAAATTCAGCAAAGCTCTTTCTTCCTTTGAAAGTTAGTAAGTTCATCATTAGAACTTACTAATCTTTGAGATAAACCTTCATTCATTCATTTTTCATCATCAATTTTTGTAGATCAAGGCTTTGGAGTGTGGTTTTTGGAGTTGATTTAAAGAATTTTCAGATTTGAAGTGGTAAACTCTTGATCCACCATTGTTGTTCTTGATACATCCTTCACAATGTGATCTATGGTTGATTCTTGTTGCTTGATCTTTGAATCTTGCAAATTGTGTTCCATTGGTGTTGTTTGCTGTTATTTTACTTGAATTTCTGTGCTCAATTGAATCCTTAATCATGAGGTGTTTTAAAAAATGATTGATCAAGTTTTGCACATTTTCAAAGTTGTTTTGCTGTTGTTTTAGCAGTGCTAATCGATTACCTGCATTATGATAATTGATTACACAGTGTCTATTTTGCCTTTTTGGCTTTGTTTTGGGACTGTTTTGGTTCTTTTCTCTTATTCTTCCATTTCCATTTGGTTTTTGCTTTGGATTGCACTTTTAGAGGTCATTTTCCTCTTTAAATTCATTGGACTTAGGATGTAGATGAAGTTGAATAAACATTCACTAATTCAAATCTATCTTTAAAGTGAATTAATCAATTTATTTTAGGTGCTTTGAGTTAATGATATGTTTAGTGCTTTAATTCACCAAGATGAGTGGATGAACTTAAAGATGAAATGACTTTGAAATTGTAATTCAATTTGGCTTTCCCTTTCCTCTTCTCTTTTTTTCTTTTGATCGATGAAAATCTTCGACATCGTTGAAACTTATTTTAAGTTCTTGATGAAGATGAAATCGTTAACACTTTTCTTTTCATGCGGTATTGCTTTCGGAGAGTGATCTATATATCATTTCTCTAGCATGCATTAGGACTAACATTGTTATTGACCGACCTCAAATAGTCGTGGTTTCTACATAAACCCGGTTACGATTGCTTAACATAGCGTTAAATTGTTCCGTAATCAGAAAATGATCATTCGTGGCTCAAACTTATGTTTGAAAGTTTAAGTATGGTTGATTATTTGTCTTAGGTCCATTACTTATGAAACTTGTTGTTAGGAGGTTTTGATTTTATCAATCCTCTAATGAGTCTTCATTAACTTTGACCTAAGTTCAGCATTTGACCATAATTGATCGTTTGTTCTAACAATTAATCACTAACTTACTAACAATATTATTGTACTAATTTTGTTTATGTTTCCTTCTCGCTCCCTATCTCTCTTTTATTTTTATGCTCCATTATTATCATCTCATATTATATTATTGTTTATGTTTTCGCTCTCTTTTTCTTTTGTCCACTTGGACCATATTTTGTTCAAAACACTAATAAAGGCCTAAACCCCTAAAAAACTTGTTCTCATAATGGTGGACTATGGTTACTATCATTTTCATTGGACATGGAAGTTTGGACTTATAATTAGGATCCTAACCTATGCTTGGAAGTTTGTGATGGTAAACCTTGAATTTTGGGTACTTGAAGTTCTCCTTTGAAGACTTATTTTAATCAAGGCCTAATTTAAAGGAAGAATGCTTATGCTATGGAGCTTACTTGTGTGGTTAGACTGTTCTTATCCTTAGCTTTTTACTTCATGCTTTAGGATAGTCACTTCATCTCCTCCCCTTTTCAATTTTCAAAATCTACTCCCTTTTTCAAAACCTTCTTGTTTTCAAAGTCAAACCGCTTTCTTAATAAAACCTTGACTTCGGTCAAGTGATTTTTCAAGCTTTGTTTTCTTTAATAAATGTTAATCAATGTTAATCATACTTTGATAATTTCAAAAAGATATAAAAAATATTTCACCTCATTCAAACCTTTTGATCCTTTGTGCACTTTTCATTTTAAATTTTTTCATAAGGTTTAGATATGAGTCATTTTCATAGTTGAAATATAATTCTCCTATTTCCCATAATATTTAAAATGTTGACATTTTCCACTTGGATGTTGAGTGATAGACTTGTTGATTTTAATCCAAGCAAATTCTCCATCTTTAGGTAATGCAAATGTTGTCTTATACTTGTGGGCGACTAGTTGTAGTTTTCTTCTTAAAATGACAATTTGTCTTTACGTTTAAAAATCAATCAAAATAAACTTTTTTTGTTATTTGTACCACGAACTACGGGGTTTTGATCCTATATTGCACTTTGTGGGTACGTAGGCATGAGGCGATAAGTCTCTCTAAACACAAAAATCTTAAAAAAACAATTTTTTTCTCATCTCCCTAATCTCATTTCAAACAAACCTTTTCAAACCAAAAAACGTAGATATTTCAAAAGGTTCCTATAGAGTACTATACATGTTTTGGGTGCTAATATCTTCCCATCGTGTAACCAACCCCCTTACCCAGTCTTTGTTCATCTGTTCTTGCCTTAGAACTTGCTTAGATTTTGTTCGCTCTTTTTTCTTTTCTTTTGGATAAAATAAAAGTGTGGTGGTGACTCTTACTTTATGAGTTAAGTTAATTAATAACTTACACTCACGATTTTTGCCGCTACAGAAAAGTGGCGACTCTACTGGAGAAATATCTCTGGTTCTCAGTGGGTTTAACCTACTTTAATTTATTTGCGCTTATTTGTTTGATTTGTTTATTATTGCTTGTTCTGTTTGGGTGTTTGGCGAGATAAGTATTATACCCGGACTTGAGTGCACTTATGATAGAAGGGTGATATAGTCTTGTTCGGCTTATGTGGAGTAGTCCTTACTAAGCTGACTTGAGATCCACCGCTCAGTGGAGACCCCTTTGGAATTACTTATGTCATACGCGTAGTCGTATTTGGTATTATTTTTCCCGACATGGGAGCTTGAGAAGTTAAGGACCTTAGAACCCTTTAACTCATCTTGGCCTTATTAGGACGTGGTGCGGTGATTATTCAGGTGTAGACTTGAATTAGTTGTTACGTGATACCACACTCAGACGAGTTTTTCTTGAGAATATTGTTGGCCGACGAGTAGTCGTTTAAGCCGATAATATCCAAAAGATGGAATTATGACTCTGGAACAAGGTGGGTTGGGTCTTACCTTTGACTTCATGCTCGTGACTTGGACCCTTTGACCCGTGTGCTTTGTGTGATCTTGTTTGAGGTTGTTGCATACTTGTCCTTAGTTGTTTTTCATATGTGATTGTACATATTTGTTTCTGTTTCGTTTGTTCACTTGTCGTATATATATGTGTTGTCCATCATGTTCATGTTTGTGTATGTGTTTGCACATATTTTTTTTTGTTTACGTTTGTTCAAGATGTTGTGCAGGTTTATTTGATAGTAGTCGGTGAACCAAGCAACATAAAGGAGCTTGTACGTAAATAAGGCGTCAAACTTACAACGTGAAACAAGCGCTTGTTGGGAGGCGTCGCCGTCGTCCTTCGACGATCAAGCATCTCCACCTGTTGATCTGTTCAGCGACGTTTCCAATTTCTCTCAACCTTTCGGTAAAGGTCTCAATTTCTCTCTATATGTGTTTATAGCAATGTCACTGTGATTTGCACTTTTATTTTTTGAATTGCATTACTATCGCTGTGTGTTATAATGTATTCATTGCACTTTTATTTTATTTATGGCATCGTGGTCTATTTTGTGATAATTCTATATAAATTTTAAATGCTGGAGGATTAGAAGCATTTCATTCTTGAAGATTTAATGATAAGAGTTAAAACATGTGAATCACGGACACCATGTTGACAGTGATAATAATTTGAAATATTGAATAAATTGAATGTAATCGCTAGTGTCAGTGTCGTGTTGATGATAGTATCCGACACTGAGGTTAAAACTAACAGTGAAGATTGCAATGTTGTCAATTGTGGATTATAAAATTATGCTATGCAATAGTGCTATAGCGCCGCTATAGCTTCTGTTTAACAACATTGGAAGATTGAAGTTCATAGGTGTTAGAATAAAATAGGGAAGATATCACATATTTGAGGAGTTTGTGAGATTACCAAACTCTATGCCGAGGTTTTATAGGAAATCTTTAATTTGGTTATTCTTACATAAAGCTTAGAATTTTACTTGGATAGTTTTTAAATTTTGATTATTTGTTTTTAATTTCTGTTTTTTGAATTATGTAGCCGGTGAACCTGCAAAACTCATTTATGCTTTTTTATTGCTTATCTTTTCTAAAAATAGAATAAGCTAGAATAAGCTATACAACATGAACTTATCAAGTTGACTTTATATTTTTCTAGAGATTATAGTCCAATTTCATTATCAAGAACTCAAGGTTTGTTAAATAAGAATATTTCAATAAAGCTCATATGTCATCCTAGAGATTGTTCATTTGATCACCTTTTTCATCTCTCATGTCTCCTAACAGAATGCATTTTGCATCCTACTAAGTTTCTTGACTTATTGCTAATCAAGGGAGAACATGCTGGCATTAAAAAACACTGATAACATCAATGTGATTCTGCAGACTGAAAATGAGACCAGTATTCCTGGACAAGTTTCCTGAACAAAGATTCTTCTCTCTTCATCAAGCTCATTGGATCATCATACTCCACCAATTTTCCTGAAAATGCCGTCTGAGATTTTTTCTTTGAAGAAATCAAGTAAGTGTTCTTCATATTCTTAACTTTTCTTTTTATGATTTCAAGTCTGAAAATCAGGTATCCGACCTTTTACGTGTTATCGTTTATGTTTGGCGTGTGTGATCAACATAAGAAAAAGTGTTTGTTAAATAAGATATGAGGACAATAAAACTGAAAAAAACTTACCATCACTGATTGAAAGAACCATAGTGCAATCCATCACAGTTGGTATCCTGTGTGCTACTGTGATCACCGTACAATCTGCAAACTCCGTTCTAATAGTTTTCTGCAGAATCATATCAGTTGAGTTGTCGATTGATGCAGTTGCTTCGTCCAGTACTAATATTCTACTTCTCCTCAAAAGAGCACGTCCCAAACAGAATAACTGTCTTTGTCCCATGCTCCAGTTTGATCCATCTTCAACAACTGCACAATAATTTTTCGCTAATCATTACTCTTTCTTGTCCTATTTATAAGAAACAAAAAAGACAATGATTAAAGTTTACCTGAGGAGTTTAAGCCCTCATCTTTCTCTTGAACAACTTCTCGCAATTGACACTTCCCAAGAACCTTCATATCATATCAGAATTATTCCATATTTTCTTTTTCTATCCAAATAAAAGTTAAATAGGGTCTAGTATATCTTACCTCCCATATCTCTTGATCAGTGTGTTTAGATAAAGGGTCCAAGTTATATCTTACTGTCCCGTTAAAAAGGGTAGGATCTTGAGGTATAATCCCAAATCGTGACCTCAAATCATGAAGACCAATAGATGATATGTCCATTCCATCAACTACAACTTTTCCTCCCGTTGGTTCCACAAGACGAAATAAAGCACTAATAAGAGTCGATTTCCCACTTCCTGTTCTTCCAACGATACCAATCTTGTGACCTGCTTCAAATGTGCATGTGATCCCATGAAGTACTAGTGGTCCATCAGGCCTGTATCTTATCTAACATGGTATGAACAAACACATTATGTATATGTTTCAAATCCCATTATTTTTTAACATTATGAAGCCTCACATTTTAAAAATAAAATACCGATTACCTTCAAGTCATCTATTTCTACTTTGCCTGCAATTGGCCAATTCAAAGGAGGACGATTGTCTTCTATTATTTCTTCGGCCTCACTTTGTATATGCATATATTGGTTTAGCCTCTCTACTGATATTATATGATTTGCAATAGTGCATTGACTTTGAACCGAAGATACTAAGGAAAAATTTAGTGCAAGACCATAAGATAGAGCCATACCAATAAATCCTGCAACAGAGGATTTTGAAATTTAGTAATTTGCATAAGGAAAGTTGATTCTATTTTTTCGAGAATAGAAGAAAATAATTATAATACTCAAACAATAACCAAATTCTCACCAGAAGTGAATGTCCCTGGTGGAAGTATAACCATGCAAAGCGCTGCAGAGGCAAGAAGACCTGCGCTTATTGTTTCTAACCGTTGGATCAACCACTCATTTGAGGCAAAGCTATTAAAAAATGCACTAGCATTAATGTCAATTAGATCAAGATTCTTCTCGAAAAAACGATCTTCCTCATGAAAAGCTCTTATTGTCACAGCTCCTGCAACAGTTTCAGCTATATGGTTAGCTAAGCAGGATTTTGTTGTGCCACCCATCCGCATCACTTCTTTTGCTGAGGCAAAGTAGTATTTCTGTGCAAAACAAAAAATATGCTTTACCGATATTTTCGTTCTGTTGAAGTTACGAGTTTTAGATAAAAGAAGAACATGTTCATTACCTGCAAGTGAATTGTAACGTAAACCATTGGTATAGCAACAATCAATACTTGCCAAGTGACAACAGCTAAAACTGTAAGACTAGAATAAAATGTTATATTCGATCCCACGACAAAAGTGAGGCTAAATGGAACGTCAAGATCCATAATGCTCAAATCAGATGAAACCTAAACAAGAAAAATACAATGAAATTATTATTTTTCTTATTGCATTTCATAGCAAGGGAAATTATTGTTTACTATGCTTACCCTACTTAGTATCCTTCCCAATGGTGTAGAGTCATAAAAAGACATCGGCGCGCGAAAGAGGGAGTTCATCAACTGTAAAAAGAAGTATTTTGAAGATTGAAGACCCAAAGTCACTACAAATAAACTTCTGATCAACGCGAAGAAGGTCGAAGAAACTCCAATTAGAAAATAAACTAAAATCAACTGCAACGTGCTGACACGAGGATTGTCTACATTAGAAGCCATCCACGAGTTTTGCAATATCTGACAAACCATAAACATAAGGTGACCGAGTGAAGCGACAAAGAAGAATATATAGCCTTTCATCTGATTCATATATTGTAAGTAAGGCTTCAACCCTATGTCTCCTTTCTCTCTTTCTTCTTGCTTAATTAATTGATTTCCATTTATTTCTTTAATCGGCTTTTCCATGAAAGTCTGTGTAACCTTTCTAGAAGTTGAATATTTCTTGGGAATCGTCACATTCACAAGCTGGTTTGAACCAGAAGTCTCCTTGTGAGCATTGACAAGGTCCTGGAATTTTCGGCTTCTTGTTGATAGGTAGTGAAATGGACCAGCTTCTAGGATTATCCCATCTGACATCAACTGTAAATAGAAGAGATGCAAAATGGAGTTTATAAAATACTGCAAGATGAACGAAGACGTATTCGTTGCTCTATGACAAGTGAAATTACCAAAACAACATCGAATGCTGGGAGAAAATCAACTTGATGAGTTACAAGTAAGACAGTTTTCCCTTTGAGTCCTTCCATAATGTATTCCTGTCAGGTTTCAAAGTGGTCGTTTAGTAAAAAAAAAATGACATTAGACATGTAAATGAAAAATGTGAAGAAAAAACATCACTACATTAAATAAATGTTTTGCAGTATGTGCATCAACCGCACTAAAGGGATCATCCAAGAGATATATATCAGCGTTCTGATAAAGAGCTCGGGCTAGTTGAATTCGCTGCTTCTGACCTCCACTTAAATTAACTCCTCTCTCACCTATTTCAGTGAGGTCACCGAAGGGAAGCAACTCAAGGTCCTTCACCAATGAAGACCTTTGAAGTGTTTCTTGATATCTTTGATCGTCAAACTCGGATCCAAACAAAATATTTTCTTGTATTGTACCTGTTTGGATCCATGCTGTTTGAGAAACATAAGCAAACTTTCCGTAAACACAAATCTGTAATTCAGAAAAAGAGAAATTGGAATATCATCCAAGCTATAGCAAACTAGAGTATATTGTATGAGTAGAAAGAAATAAAAGCTTACAGTTCCCTTTGTATTTGAAACTTCTCCTAGAATTGTTGCTAAAAGAGTTGATTTTCCGGAGCCAACTTCTCCACAAATAGCTACTTTTTGTCCGTGTTTAATGTTCAAATTTATGTTTCTTAGTGTTGGTTTTGATACATTATCTTCCCATGAAAAGTCGGCTGATTTTATTAAAACCGAGCCTTTGAGGTTGTCATTAAAGCACCTCCTCTTGAAATTTACACTCTGTAGTTCTTGTGCCTCAAGGAAATTACGAACCCGAGCAAATGCAACTTTTGCTTGAATGACCACCGTTATTACATCCGGGATACCAGTAATCGGCTCTTGGACAAGGCGTAAAGTTGCCACAAAAGTGAAAACATTACTTGCATGCAAAGGAACTTCAAGAAAGTAACATGCTAGAAAAGAAGCAGCAGAAACCAACACCGGCGAGGTCCAAAAGAGAAAGAGAAGGTACGCCTTACTTAATTGCACTGCAGATATCAATTTGAGTTCCACATTTCGTAACTTTTCTATAGCATTTTTAAAATGGCTTTCCCATGCGTATAGCTTTAGCACTTTCATATTCCCTAGAGCCTCAGAACTAGCCTTCAGCCTCTCATCTTGTGCCACCATAAGTTCGCTCTGAAACTTGTGTTGTAACTTTGCTATTGGAGTGTTGCAAAGTACGGTGAGAACTATAACCACCAATGAAGCTATTGTTGCTAGTCCAATTGCTCGGAAAAGAATTACTAACGCAATACACAATTGGAGTATCGTTGTCCATGTCTGGTGAAACCAAAACGGAAATTCTCCAATTCTATAAGCATCCACGGTCATATAATTCATTATCTCACCGCTAGAGTGAATCAATCTAGAAGAACTAGATAGCCGTAATACTTTTTTATAAATGCTTGCAGTAAGTAGTGATCTAACTTTCATCCCAATAATTCTACCTCGGAAATACCATTGTCTTTGTGATAGGGACTCTATGATTTTCATGAAGAAGAGTGATATGACCAACATATAACCTTCATATTTGAAACTTTCATTACCCTCAGAAACCAATATAAAGGCATTCAGAAGTAGTGGACCACAAGACACAGCAAGTATCTTGATCAAAGCAAAGAATCCTGTTATAAAAATGTCTCTCTGGTGACATAAAACGATTGTCCATAACACCGATGAACATGACGATGCTTCATTTTCTCTCTGTCTGTTTACTTGTTCTACAAATGACAAATAACAGCGTTCTGCTCGTTCAGACTCCCGTAACTTTGGAATATCCTCATCTTGAAGTGTTTTTTCCTGGCCCCTTTTCAACAACGGATTCAACCACCAAAACGATATCTTACTAAAGAATCCAGCTTCGGCAAATAAGGTTACATAGTTATTAGGAACGACATCGTTAAACTCACTATTTAACGGAGCATAAAGGATTTCGGCAGTGTCACTGACAGTATCTTCACATTTAGATGCTTTGTAAGTGCATACCATCAGCAAAGTTGCTCCTGGAAGAGATATAATATCTAAAGTCGCCGCGAGAGACAGTTCTCTGCTTCGAATCGCATACGGCATCGATAAAACACATAATATACTAGAAACAAAGAACATGAGAATAGAAAACAGCCACAACCATACTCTTGAGAGCTGTTTTATATGAAGACTTATAGTTAAACTTACAAACAACCATGTGAGTCCTTGAAAGAGTTCTAGTAACAACCAATTAAGAGGAAAGACTCTGTGGTTTTTCCTTAACTTCTCCTCTAAAACCCAAATTCCTAAGCATAAATGCAACAAACCAAGAGAGGCATTGGTTATAGCAGAAACTAGCTGCAAGTTTGAATATCTTACTAGACTCCAAAAGGGTCTCGAGGAAAACTTCAGGAACATGATGCTTGTTAACATTATCAACATGAATAAATCAAAGAACATGAGCAACAATTGGTTAATGCATGAAGAAGGATCTTTCAATAACTTGAAATCATAACTGATAAGATTTTCTCCATTCTCAGAACAAATCATGCTCCAATAATCCTCCATCTTCTTTTTAGCTTTGTGTTGCAAAAAACACTTTGCACCACCAAAGTAAATATCAGAAAACTTTTCAATCTATGCAGCAAGATCAGTTTTTGTGTGCAAATATCAGAAAACAAAGAAAAAAGCATCATTCATCTATCCTCCTCATTACACAATACGAAGGCATCGTATAAAGACTTTAACGATTTCGGTCATTATAGATGTTGCTATGCTAATTGCGGTCGTCGCGGTGTGTATTAATCATATTTTATTATTTATCACAAAAATAATAAATAATAGTATTGACACTTTTCAATATTGTTTTGTCGCGGCCGTTTTTATAGTAATCAACCGGTTTTTAAAAAACTTTGCATGTGACATTATTCTAACTTCCTTAATGTATTTTACTTTTATGTTTGTCTGTTTCTTGTAAATATTTAATTTTTAATAGATTACACTCCCTATCCTATAAAAGAAATAGGCAAAATCATGTGAAATTTCAAGAGAGAACGTGATAAACTCAAATATTCAAATGGAGGATTGCATAATGGTTCAATTGGTTTGCTTTAATATCTGTAATTTTCAACTTTTCTTTTGGGTCTTATGAAGGGTACTCACTAT
The DNA here is from genome assembly GCA_963859935.3 of Lathyrus sativus. Lineage (NCBI taxonomy): Eukaryota > Viridiplantae > Streptophyta > Magnoliopsida > Fabales > Fabaceae > Lathyrus > Lathyrus sativus. The sequence continues at coordinate 541,552,613 of OZ012735.1, forward strand.
TTTAAAACTGTATACTGATGATATTTTACACTAAAGCCACTTTAGACCCCTACACAAAATAATAAAGTATTGCCAAGAGTTAAATTACACGTAAATGGTTGAGCTAAAGCCTCACAAAATGACAATGAACAAATTGTTTTATAAAAGAATTAAACATGCAAATGGCACAAAGTGACAATGAACAAAGGAAATTCATAAATACCCTTTTCATTGAAGATGGCTGTAGCAAACATAACGTTGTAGGACCTTCCTATAAAAGATATACAATGAATTACTCAGTTGCATCGCAACAGAGTTTGCTGTCAAATCTTTGTTCACTTTCTATACATGAGTTAGAAAGGTCTTTTCTAGATCATAACTATATATTCAAATGGTATATATCTAGAGTTTTGATTTTAATCTTGTCAAAAAATTGTTTTGTTTTTATACATTGCAAATACAATATGGGTTCTAAATTAAACATAATTGTGGAGATAATATTAAAGGTAAAGATAATAATAAAAGTAAAGTTAGATGCGGAAGTGAAAGTAGTGTTGAAGATATTAAAATACATGATTTTATTTATGAAAATACTTACAAAGGGTGGCAAATCAAGAATTCTAAGTTTTAAGACCGAAAACTCAAATGTCTTTTACAACACACAAATAATCATTCTTTTTTTTTGACAAGGATCCAATCGGACATACTTGAAACTAAAATAAACTAAACATAATGATTCACATGACCTGAATAATTGAAATAAAACAAAAACCTTTAATAAAGTAAAATCAATAATTCAAAAGTATGTCTGAGTGGAAGGTAATTGAAACCAACAAAGTGGGGTTGTTGACAAGAGAAACCTTTATATTCTTATCTTTTAACATAATTGATTTTATCTTCAAAATAATGCTGACAAGAGAAATCTTCATAATTTTATCTTTATAATTGAACTTATCTTTAAAATAATTGAATGATCCACCGGATCTGTACTTTTAAAGGTCTATGATTCCATAACAACCGTCCTCATTAATATTTTCAAATGTGATAGAAGTACAATCACTTTCAGATAAAACAATCATAATTTCTTTACTTTTTTTAAAAGTTCTTTATTGCTGGAAGCAGCATACAGAAACGCAAGTAGTTTGAGCTATATAACATGAAGGATGTATCTTATGGAGAAGTAGCATTTTCTTTGCAAAGACTTGGATGAGTCTTGAACTAAGAATCTAATATTTATGAAGAAAGTAAATATGGATTAAATTTAGACCACCATTTAAGAAAAAATTTCTTGACTAATTGAGTAGGAAAGGACACTTCCCATAATGGTTCAATTGAAAAGGTCTAGGATGAAATCCAAGTAATTTCAAAGACATCACAAAAATATAATAAAGACTTGTACTGAGGACAAGTAGTTTTTTTTTTGTTGTAAAATTGTTGAATGCCTTTGAGGCATAATCAAGAAATATTTTTAAAATTGGTCCAACATTTGGAACCATTGAGTAAACCAATTAGGGAAGTTATGTGAAATATCCTTGTTGAATCATATAAACCAAGTGTTTTGAACTGGGTCAAGACCTGCCCCACAGTCTGGCAGACCCAACCCAATGCTAAGTTGGGGAGGTCCAACAAAGCTCAATCCTCCTTCATGTTGGGCACACTTAATTCCATAGTCGGGCAGACCACTATCTAGCACGGGGATAGTTCACGTGTCTTCCCCACGCTCTTTACGTACCCTCCCACGCGGGGACATGTCATCAGGCAACTATCCACATCCAAAAGAACTGGTCAGCCCACCTTCCGAAGATCACAGGGAAGTTAATCCAGGGCGAAGACAACGTGCTGGTCTTCCCTACGCCACGTAAGCCCTGATAGTTACTCGTGTTGGACCTTGCAATTCAACCCAATGCAAAGTAACCGTTGGCCCAGCGATGGAGACACATTATAAATATCCTCTTTCACTAGAGGGTCAGGTATTCCATTCTCCACACCTATTCTCTCTATACTTTCTCTTTCTAACTTCGTTACTCACTTAGGCATCAGAGTACCTTGCAGGTACACCCCCTCCTCCTTTTCAACATCGATGAACACAAGAGCTCACGACGCGTGGCAGACTGTTGATTCCTTTCTAATCAGGTAAGATCAGTGGCGCCATCTTTGGGAATTTTTGTTCCCCCGTTCTTTCTCTTATAAAAGCATAGAAGCTCAAGAACCAAAGAAACATTCAACTTCCGTTTGATCATGGTCAGCCCACGCAATGACACCGCTCCGAAAACCGCATTCGCTCCACTCACCAACGGTGACGGCCACGATCCCAATGTGACCGTTCACATCGAAGAGGGAGACTTCAGGGACAGGCACACCACCTCTCCTTCCTCGGAAGATGTGGCCTTCAACGCCGCCCTACGCTTTGATAGCCCGATTGTCTACCAGCTAATCCCGGTGCCACCTAGCGCTGACCCTACCATGATGGCTCTGTTCACGGCGATCAACCATACCAATCTGATGATCTTCCAACAGAATGAGCGAATAAGGATGCTCGAGAATGAGCAAAGATCACGATCTCCCCCGCGGAGACATCGTCGCCCCGTTTCCAACAACTCCTCTCCTCCCCCGCGGAGGACGCAACACGACGACTCTCAGATCCTTTCTCCCCGACAGATTAGACGTCGCCCTCGCTTGAAGCGGCCTCCTAAAAGCGCGACCGAGCACCTCCCAAGAAGGAGCGACGCTCCCCCACTCAAAAGAGGAACAAAGTTGAAGGAGGCGTCGAGAAGCCAAAGAGCCGTTCGAGGAGTCCTCCTCGACGAAATAGAAACAAACGGGTGATCTTTCCCCTTCTCGGTCACTTGTCAAGAGCGACGAGGACGGCCAGCGCTCACCATTGTCCAGGGCCATCAGGGAGACTCCATTGCCCGCCGAGATGGAAAAACCCTCGCCCTTGGCGACTTATAATGGTACGACCCACCCGGACGAGCATATCAAAAGCATCAATGCGATGCTCGACTATCGGAATGTCCGTGGAGACATCAAGTGCAAGCTTTTCTCCACTATCCTAAGGAAGGGTGCTATGACGTGGTACAAGCGCCTCGTGCCCAAATCCATCACCTCCTGGGGCGAATTGAAGAGGTAGTTCTCCAGGCACTTCACAACTTCCTAGCGCCACCCAAAGACGGAAGCATCCCTGGAAGCTATCATCCAGGGAAAAGATGAACCACTTCGGGATCACATAGAGAGGTTCAACCGAGAAGTTGTCCAGGCATCCACCTTGGATGACATGAAGAAATTTTGATCGAGCGAGGACTGCGACCTCGCACCGACTTCGCCAAGGCCGTCGAGATTGAACGACTCCGTACCCTGAACGCTCTCCTCCTCAAGGCCCATTCATACATACACTATGAGGAAATAGAGGCCGTCCACAGCACCCGCGACACGCGGAATCAAGAAGACATCAGGGGCGCCAGGCACGGGGATACTGCTTCTCCTCGAAGAGGCGGGAAAAAAAGAAGAGAGGGCCGACCCCGAGAACAGAGGGGGGCTAGTAGGCCGGTTCGCTGAGTATACGCTACTCAAAGCTCCTTGCTAGCGCATCCTATTAGAGTGTATTAACTCATAATTTCAGAGAGGTGGTGTCCGTTTTTCAAAACCGACGCCCCCAAGCCCAACGTCGACAAATCCAAAACTGCCGATTCCACCGGAGTCATGGACACGTCACAGAAGATTGCATCCACCTCAAGGATGCAATTGAGATCCTAATCAAGGAGGGGCACCTGAAATAGTACACCTGAAGAAGTGAGGCTCCCCGACAAGAGACCCGCGAGGCCAAAAGAGTCAAGGAGGTATCACCACCCTCTGAAGAAGTCGGACTGTAGGTCGCCCTATGTGTCTCCCGGCCAGAAGACTTTCTCCTTCCAGGCAAGCCCGACAAACCGCTGTCCGCCCGCAGTCCATGAGAGGATTTCCCCGCCGCATTGGTCATATCAGGTGGGGGCCCTAACAAGCTCTCTGTCAGGTCGGTCAAGAGGAAATTCGAGGAGCTCATCGACAAAAGCTCGAAGTAGAGCACCACCCTCGACAAGTTCAAAGGTCAATCGAACCCGATTACCTTCTACCTCGAAGAATTTCCTAGGGGTGCACCCAACTCCAGCATTCCCCTCTTGATCAGGGCTCAGATGGAGAACTTTGGCGTGCGCCGAATCCTAGTCGACCAAGGGAGTTCGATGGGCATAATGTATGCCAATCTCTTTACTACCCTCTAACTCGACGAGAGCCACCTGACCCAGTACGCCGACTCCGACCTACAGGGGTTCAATTGCACCACCACAAAGCCTTGGGGATACGTGGAGCTGCTCGTCACAAGGGAAGGCCGACCTTAGCTGAACTGACCGCAGTACCATCTACAACGCACGTGAAGATGAAGTACTACACGACCAGAGGTCGAGTCGTCACCCTCCACGGGGATATCGAGGCGGCCAGGAGTTGTTTTGAGGCAACAATCAAAGGCATTAACTCGATCAACATCACACCCAAGATGACCAAAAGATCAACCTGGGCTAAAGAGCTGAAGTTATTACCCCGTGTCAACTCCGTCGATCTCGACAGCCAGTTCCCCAACAAGCAGGAGCAGAGTCTGAAGATGCACCTCCAGCAGACAACGGGCAGCCGTCCCACCCAATGCGCCCCATTCCAGATGGAGACTTCAAGCTCATCACGCTCGGAAAGGACCTAGAAAGAAGCGTGAGGATTGACTCGGGACTCCCCGACCTAGCGAGGAAACAACTAAAGGCATGTCTCCGGGAGAGCGCTGATCTGTTTGTGTGGAGCGCTACTAAGATGCCCGACCTCGACCTCACCCCGTCGTAGCACACCACCACCTCACCATAGATCCGGCCGCTAGGACCGTAGTTCAACATAGGCGTAGGCAGTCTCCCGAGAAAGCAAAAGTTGCTGAAAAAGCTGTAAAAGACCTTTTAGAGACAAAATTTATATTAGAAGCCCAGTACACAACTTAGGTATCCAATGTTGTACTAGTTAAAAAATATAATGTAAAATGGAGGATGCGCGTTGAATATACTGATCTCAACCGAGCATGTCCCAAAGATGCTTACCCATTACCTAACATCGACAAACTCGTCGATAACTTTGTAGGTTTTAAATTGTTGTCATTCATGGATGCGTACTCGGGGTACAATCAAATCCCCATGGAGAAGGCCGACAAAAAATACACGACCTTCATGACCGAGTCAGACAATTATTACTACAACGTAATGCCTTTCAGTTTGAAGAATGCCGACACGACCTACCCGTGGATGATGAACAAAGTCTTACGGGGAGATCGGGGACATGCTCGAGGTCTACATGGACGATATGATTGTGAAGTCACGAGAAGAAATCGACCACACCGCCCATCTCAAAAAGTTCTTTGAGATGGCGAGGAAGTGCAAAATGAGGTTCAATCCGGAGAAGTTCACTTTCGGTGTACGGGCAGGCAAGTTCCTCGGGTTCTACTTGATAGAACGAGGAATATAGGTGAATCCTGACAAATGCGTGGCTTTCTCCGAGTTCGCAACTCCGAACACGAAAAAGTCCATCCAGTCCCTAAACGGAATGCTCGCGTCACTCTCCCGTTTCGTTGTAACACCCCAAATTTTAATTGAAATATTTATTTAATTTATTTAAATAAGAATATTTGCATTTCGGTGATTTTCGGTGGTTTTGTGGAATATTAGAAATTAATGGAATTTGAATTATTTATTTTGAATAATAGTATATAATATGAATATATTAATATTATTATTAATTAAAATAAATACAAGTTGACTAAGGGCAAATCAGATATTTAAGAGGAGTTAGTTAAGGTAATATTGGAAAAGCCCAAATTATAGGTCCAAAGTTAGGTTTAACAAAAAGGGAATTATGATGGAATTAGGATTCATTTTGTTAGACCGTGAAAAGAATTGAGGCCAGAGCTCTGAGGAGGAGGTTTGAGGCAAAAGCTTCGAAAAGTTTTCTGAAAGATTTGAGAAGGCTTAGAGTCGGCAATTAAGGTATGAGGAGTATTACCTTCATAATTTTCGACGTGTAGATTTCAATGTATTTAAGGTCGATTTAAGATTTAAGGGTTTTGAGGGTGGATATGAGAAAAAGTGATCTTTGGCCTTCGTGGCATAAATCCGTTATTGGTGAACCTAGCCGTGGAATTCATTGGGGAAAAGGGAAAGTTAGGCCTTCGTGGCCAAAACCATGAATTGTCATTTGTCTAACCATGAAAGGATAGGAATATTAGATAATGAGTATCTCTAATGCCTTGGGGTAATTGCAGGAAAAATTTATGGGATTTAGAACGTGAATATAATACGAGATTGAACCTATATCCCTTAATTTTAAAGGTTTTAGGCATAATCTTAAAACAATGATTAGATGGTTTAATTGTGTTAAAATTGTAAATTTACTTGAGATAATTATAGCGTTGAATGGGTTATAATTTTATGAGAGTTTGGATTTTTACGGAATCAGAATCGGAGGTCCAGAAGGCCTCCAACGGTGAAAAACGCAGGAAATTGCATGCTGTCCGTCACGACTGTTCATGTTTTTGGTCGAAATTGTTTTGGACGTAACTTTTGATCTGTAAGTCTGTTTTGCCTCCCGTTCGAAGCGTTGGAAAGCTAATGAACAGGGCTATAACATAGTATAGATAAGGGAATTGGTTTCCCAATATTTTTATATCTAATTATATTTGAGAAGTCAATTGTGTATATGTTTTATTAATGAATCATGTTCTGGTTCAGTGATGTCTTGACGTTTTGATGTTGTGATTTCTTTGATGAACTCACCATGAATATGACTATGATTTCTACGTGATTAATACATGATAGTATGATGATTACCATGAGTATAATTGTGAATTTTATGTGATTAATATGTGATAGTATGATGAATTAATATGAGTATGACTGTGAGTTCTATGTGATTTGTACATGATAATATGATGATTCTATGATTCTATGATTTTGATGATGATGAGATATAATGATATGATTTTGATGATGATGATTATGATGATGAGCTATGGTGATATGATTTTGATGATGATGATTATGATGATGAGCTATGATGATATGATTTTGATGATGATGATTATGATGAATGATGATACACCTATGATATTATTATGAGGATGATTATTGACGTGTGCATCATGCATTCATGTGCATCCGGACTTCGGTTCAGGACCTCGATTACTTTGACTTCAATCCCATTATGCGGATGTGAAGTGTTTTGATGTGCCCCGATTCTCTAGTAAAATCGATCCCATTGATGGGGATCTATGGAGGATTGATAGCCCAGTATCCACCGTGCTGTGATGATTGGTACCACATGCATTGAGTCTTGTTGCATTTGCATTTATGGGATGATTGTGAGTAAATTGTGATGTTGTGGCCCTTGATGCATATTGATGAATACGATGATGTTGAATATGAATATGACGCCGTTTTATATGTTGATTTTCTACATTGATTATTATGAATCATTTTACTCACCCTGCCTGTTTGAATGTTACCTCCACGTGGGTAACGTGCAGATGACCAGGTTTAGCCATGGACGCTGTTGAGGACTTTTGAAGTTTCGAGTTGTTAGCCTTTTGGTTAACTTAGAGGGTCGTGCTCTGATAGTGTAACATCGGGTTGGGGTCTATGTTTTATTTGAGTTATTTTGATTATCTTCCCATATAAGGAAAACCTTGAATTATGCCTTTTGAGTTCCGCTGCCTTTGAGCAATTTTTGATATCTTTTGAGAAACCCGTTGTACATGGAACATTGACTTATTTTGAGCAATTGAGAAATGTACACCCTTTGAGGTGATTTTATTGAGTTAAATATTTTATTCTGATATATGTGAAAAATGTGCATTTTAATTGTGGGGTAGAAAAGGGTGTTACAAAGTCTGTCCAAAACGCCCTCCCATTCTTCAAGCTTCTGCATAAGGAGGCCACATTCAAATGAACCGAGAAGTGAGAGCAGACCCTTCTCCACCTCAAACAAGTCTTCTCAGAGCCACCAGTACTATCGAAACCTGAGGTCGAGGAAACTATGTGCTTGTACCTTGCCGTCGCTACTGAGGCCGTCAGTGCGGCACTGATTCGGGAGACTCCCGAAAGGCAGAGACTATTTCACAAGCAAAGCTTTCCAGGGTCCCGAGCTCAGGTACCAGCAGATCCAGAAGGCCGCTCTGGCCCTCATCAATGCGGCCAGGAGGTTGCATCATTACTTCCTAGCCCACACGATTATGGTTAGAACCGACCAGCTCGTCAAACAGCTACTCGGGCGGCCAAACATGTTAAGCAAAATACTTAGATGGTCGCTCAAACCATAATTCGACGTCCAATACGAGAGCAGAAAGGCCCTCAAGGCATAAGTTCTGGCCGACTTCGTCGCGAAAATGACCTCCACAGAGTCCCCGACCCCCAGGGCACACAAGTGGACCATCTTCGTCGACGACGCCTCTAGGTCGACGGGAAGTGGGGCGGGCATCATCTTGGAGAATGAAGAAGACATCTTGATAGAAGTCTTCATCGCCTTAGCATTTCTGATGTAGAACAACCAGGCCGAATACGAGGTATTCCTCGCAGGACTCCTCTTGGCCGAAGACCTTGGCGTGAAAGAGGTAAAGATCTTCACCGACTCCTAGCTCGTGGCCTCCCAGGTATGGGGAAAGTACCAAGCCAAGAATGACAACCTCGCCGAGTACATTGCATTGGTAAAAGAAAAAAATGAAGAGCTTCAATTCTGCGAAATTGCAACACGTCCCACGTGAACACAACACGAGGTCAAACGTCCTGTCGAAACTGACGAGCACGAAGAAGAAGCGCGGAAATAAATCTGTAATCCAGGAAGTTCTCTCTCGCCCGAGCATCGAGAAAAACACGATGACAATTGAGGTTAATGCTATTGGGGACAACAACTGTTGGATGACCCCCGTATACACCTACCTCAGCATGAGGCGAATGTCCGACAATGCAAAGGAGGCCAGCATGGTCAGGCGCCAAGCTTGCTCATACGTCTTGATCGAAGAAAAAATGTACCGGAGGGGATTCTCCATTTCCCTCCTCAAATGCGGCGACAAATCCAAGGTACAGGGCATACTCCAAGAGATCCACGAAGGAATCAACACCCAGAACCTCGGCGGACGATCACTCGCCCGTAAGGCTATGCGAGCAGGATACCATTGACCCACCATGCAGCAAGATGTCAAAGAGCATGTAAAAAGTGCGACAAATGCCAACGACACAAAGACATGCACCTGGCCCCACCTAACGAGCTCAAAACGCTTTCGTCTCCGTGGGCGTTTTCCTGGTGGGGGATGGACATCCTCGGGCCCTTTACCATAGGGTCATACCAAAATAAGTATTTGATAGTCGGAGTCGACTACTTCACTAAGTGGATAGAGGCTGAAGCCTTGGCCAAAATCACGACCTAAAACATACTATGTTTCTACAAAAGTAACATACTTGACCGGTTCGACGTCCCCCAAGCAATCGTCACCGACAACGGGACTCAATTCACCGAAAAGAACTTCCAGGACTTCATTACCAAGCTAGGCACAAAGCAACACTTCACATTGGTCGAGCACCCGCAAACGAATGAGCAGACCGAAACCGCAAACAGAGTGATTCTGCGTGGCCTGAAACAAAGACTAGGACATGCCAATAAGAGGTGGGTCGAAGAGCTACACAACGTGCTCTGGACTTATAGGACGACTCTACACTCGATAATCGGGGATACCCCATTCCGAATGACCTACGGAACCAAGGCAGTAATTCCGGTAGAAATAAGGAAACCCTCTAGGAGAACCGAGTCTCCCCTCGACGAAGAAGCACACGATGAGGCCTTGAAGGAGGAACTCGACCTAGTTGAGGAAATCCGGTCGGGGGCATCCCTCCGCGAAGCCTCGTTGAAACAAAAGATAACTTTGCGGCATGACAAAAAAGTCATCAAGCACGAGTTCCTGGTGGGCAACATGGTCCTGCGAAAGAATCAGAAGGACTTGCGGGAGGACAAACTCGCCGCAAACTGGGAAGGCCCCTACAGAGTCCGAGACAAAATGGGCAACGGGGCCTACTACCTCGAAAACCTACACGGGAAGGAACTTGATCGACCATGGAATGCTGAAAAGCTCAAATAATACTAAAGTTAAACACTTCCCACGACCTACTAGCGTCACGACTCCTAAATTCAAAGCAAAAAGAAAAGATTTTACCCCTTGTGTGTGCAAGCAGACTTTTGATCCGACGGGGGCCGCTTAATCGAGCTCCACTGTTGCCGTACCAGTAAGGAAGAACGCCCAACTCGCGATGGGAAGTTTACACTGTAGAGTAGAGACCTCGACCGAGATCTTAGCTCCATTGTCGATCGAGTTCAAACTCCGATCACTCGACCAGTTCCCCGCACGACCGGTCATAACATATATCGAGCGAAACCCCCGATAACGAACATACAATGCATACTATTTCATACATACATGAAAAATAATAAAAATAAGGCACACACAACATAAAAGTAGAATATTACATTTCCAAAATACGGGCAGATCCCATTGTTCAAAAGTTACAAAACATGGCACGCAGGCCAAAGATAACTACATCAAAAATATGGCGCGCAGGCCAGAAAAATGAAATACAAGAAAACAACACTAGGAAGCTACATTCTCCTCAGGTTGGTCGCCCACCTCGATCTGACCGTCATCTTCGTCTTCGGCTTCGGGCGTGACCACACGACCCTGGACCACCTGGTGATAAGGGCATTTCCCTTTGGTGACGAGCTGGACACCAGGGTTCACGACCTGGAGCTGCTCTACAGCACACTTAAAGCCTACCTAGAGAGCCCCCATACAATCCAACTCCAGCTCCTGGATCTTCGACACCAGGTCAGCCTGAGATACCATGATCTTCTCCTCGGCAGACTCACCCTTAGCAGGTCTTGCAGCCGCTTCAAACTCGGCGATCCTCGCCAAGAGCTTTGTCCTCTCTTCGCCGATGGCTTTCACCTGCTTCTCCACTTCGCCATAGAGCTTGAGTTGGGCGATATTTCTTTCCTTGTATTCTTTGAGGTTAGTCGCCAGTTTGTTTCTCTCAGCCTCGACAGTCGCGAGGTCATTTTGCAGCTTGGTCAGGTCAGTCGAGGAGCACGTCTCGTCGCTAAGGACTAAATCCGTTTCAAAAACCCGCATCACCGCGGCCATGTCCTCCGATAAAGCCTTCCTCCCCGCCTTACGATCGACGCCCAAGATGGCATTGGACTCAGCAGTGTTAGAACACAGATTGGTTCTTAGTAATATCTCTATGTTTTGATGATAACACTAATGAAATTTTGTATTAAGAAATTATATACTCTAAATTTTGTTCAAGTATTTTTGCTGCAGATATTAAATTTAATATTCTTCTGAAAGTAAAAATGGATCTGAACGTTGAACTACGCAAGGCTCTGAGCGTCAGAAGTATCTAATTAGAAGACTCTGAGCACTGCCTATAGAAGACTCTGAGCGTTGCCTATAGAAGACTCTGAAGCAGAAGCTACAGAAAGCGTAGACTGGAGACTTTGTATGAAGAGTTTCAAGCACTATTTTTCAGAAGACTCTGATAGTACTGTTCGCTACAAGTACTGAGGATCTGATCACCAAAATCTGCTCTGATTGATTTCACGCTAAAGCACACTTAGTGCAATACTCTGATACAGCAACCTCTGATGACATCAAAGACTCTGATCACTCAAGGCTCTGATGTTGATTGCTGTGAAATAGAAACTTTTTGAAGAAGATTATTCAAAGTTATATCCGTTGGTTATGCCAAACGACTCTTTCCTCTTTCATGCTAGACACAAGAACTCAGGCAAAAAGGATTTCTCTGAATGTTCTACTTCTAGGAAAGGTCAAGTGATGTGAAGAAAAAGGCTACAGCTACTTTGCAGTACACGGTCTTCAAGCTTTCAACGTCTTGGACTTCTAAGTCTATAAAAGCAAGTCTCCAACAACTTTCTTCAGTTGACGTATTTGAACAAACATTGACGTACTTTGAAAAATTCATTGAAACTCTCTCAAAGCTCTCATACAAATTATATTTTCTTTGTAGAATTGTTTCATACGTTCTTAAACTTAAGTGTAAATCACAGTTGTGATATAGCTTTCTTAGAAGCATTTCAAACACTTGTTTAGTTTACATTTGATTGTAAAAGTTCCTTGAGAAGACCAAGGTGGGGTCAGTAGTTCTTGAGAAGACTAAGACAGTTGTTCTTAGTGGTTATTATTGTAATTAGTTTGATTATAGTGGATTAAGTCCGTGTGGAGAAAGACAAATCACTCTTGATAGGCTGGACTGGAGTAGTTGAGTTCAACGAACCAGGATAAAAATCTTTGTGTTTTTATTGCCATAATATTTTCTAAATCCTTATTCAACCCCCCTTCTAAGTATTTTCTCACCTTCAGTTGGTATCAGATCCCCGGTTCTGTGTGTGCTATCACTTCACCGTGAACAGAAAAGATCCAGTGAGAAAAACTCTTGATATTCTTTGGTTGATATTATGGATGAAGCTTCAACATCCAACAGCAATAACAGATATGAAGAAAGGGATATAATCAGCACAAAAACCCCTATGTTTGATGGGGAGAAGTTTGACTATTGGAAGGATAGAATAGAGAGCTTCTTCCTTGGTTATGATGCTGATCTTTGGGACTTAGTCATTGATGGTTATGTTCATCCCACTGATGGGGATGGCAAGAAAATTGATAGAAAATCTATGACTGGAGCTCAGAAGAAGGAGTTCAGAAATCATCACAAAGCAAGAACAATCTTATTAACTGATATATCTCATACTGAGTATGAGAAGATCACCAACAGAGAAACAACATTTGATTTGTTTGAGTCTTTGAAGATGACTCATGAAGGGAACTCACAAGTTAAAGAGACCAAGGCTCTGGCGCTAATCCAGAAATATGAAGCCTTTAAAATGGAAGAATTTGAATCTATAGAAACTATGTTCTCTAGATTCCAGATCCTCACAGCTGGATTAAAAGTGCTGGAAAAAGGCTATTCAACTGCTGATCATGTGAAAAAGATCATCAGAAGCTTGCCAATCATATGGAGACCTATGATCACTACTCTGAAGCTAGCAAAAGATCTGAACAAGATTACATTGGAAGAACTGATCGGCTCTCTGAGGAGCCATGAGATTGAACTTGAAGAAGACGACCCTCAAAAGAAAGGTAAGTCAATTGCTTTAAAGTCTAACAAATCTGTTAAAGCGTTGCAGGTGTTAGAATAAAGTTCTGAAGAGTCTTCTTCTGAAGAAGAAGATGAACTGTCCCTGCTGTCCAGAAGGATCAACAAACTCTAGAAGCATAAACAGAGGAAGTTCAAGAACTTCAAGAAGCCAGATCAACGTAAAGAGTCCTCTGGACACAAAAGATCTGGAAAGAAGGAGGTTGTTTTCTATGAATGCAAGGAACCTGGTCATTACAAGAATGAATGCCCAAAGCTTCAGAAGGAGAAGCCAAGAAGGAAGCCTGAGCATAAAAAGAAATTTCTGATGGCTACATGGGATGATTCAGATGCATCTGGATCTTCATCAGAGTCAGAAGAAGAATGTGCCAACATGGCACTGATGGCTGGTGTGGAAGATCAGGATGAAGGAACATCCGGATCTGAATCTGATTCTGAATCTAATTCAGAAGAGGTACTTTTTGATCTCACTAGGGAAGAACTTATTAAGGTTTTATCAGAAGTCCTAAATAACTATAACCAAATTAAGCTTAAATACAAGAAGCTTAAATGCAATCTTGAATCTGAGAATAGTCTGTTAAAGTCAGAAGTTGCTGAGCTCAAAGAAAACAATTTGAAAATGAAAAACAATTTTGAAAAAGCTCAACAAGACTCTGAATATGAAACTAAGTCAAAATGTAAAAATATTTTAGAAGAATATGACTATAGTTTTCAGAAGTTTCTGGCTAAAAGCATAGATAGAAGCAAGATGGCTTCAATGATCTATGGAGTTAGCAGAAACAACAGGAAAGGAATTGGATATGAATCTTCATATGGAAAGGATTTAAATCTAATACATGTTGGTAAACTTATCGTTAAGAAGACTCCCTTATATTCTCATTTTAAGTTTGGTCATCTGAATGATATTAAACACACACGTTCTGATCAGAACGTTTCTGTGTTTAAACCAAAAGTTAGTCAGAACAAACGTGTTGTAAAAAGACAGAAGTTCAGACAAACTTTTAAGGCAACTAACCCAAAAGGACCCAAAAAGATCTGGGTACCTAAGGTAAAGATAATACCTGTTGCAGATGTATTTAGCAGCAAAGTCAAGATGCCATTCATGGTACCTGGACTCTGGCTGCTCATGTCACATGACGGGAGAAAGGTTTATGTTCCAAAGCCTGGAGCTTAAATCTGGAGGAGATGTCAAGTTTGAAGGGAATCAGAAGGGCAAGATTATTGGCTCTGGTACTATTGGCAATGGTAACCTTCCCTCTATATCTAATGTTTTACTTGAAGAAGGATTAAAGCATAATCTATTGTCCATAAGTCAATTAAGTGACAATGGTTATGACATAATCTTTAATCAAAAATGTTGCAAAGCTATTAGTCAAAAGGATGGCTCAATCCTATTTAATGGAAAGAGGAAGAACAACATTTATAAAATCAATCTTTCAGAACTTAAGGTTCAGAATGTAAAATGCCTTATGTCTGTTAATGATGAGCAATGGGTCTGGCACAGAAGATTGGGGCATATTAATATGAGACATATATCTCAGATTAATAAACTCAATCTGGTCAGAGGACTTCCTAAGATGAAGTTCAACTCAGATGCTCTTTGTGAAGCATGTTAAAAAGGAAAATTTTCAAAATCTTCTTTTAAAATTAAAAATGTTGTTTCAACTTCAAGACCATTAGAGTTACTTCACATTGATCTGTTTGGACCAGTGAAAATTGCATCCATCAGGGGCAAGAAGTATGGATTAGTCATTGTTGATGACTATAGCAGATGGACATGGGTGAAATTCCTAAAACACAAGGATGAGTCACATTCTGTGTTCTTTGACTTCTGCAAACAAGTCCAGAATGAAAAAGAGTTTAAAATTATTAAAGTCAGAAGTGATCATGGTGGCGAATAATCAACCATACTTGAACTTTCAAACATAAGTTTAAGCCACAAATGATCATTTTCCAATTACTGGACAATTTAGCGCTATGTTAAGAAATCATAATCAGGTTTATGTAAAATTCACGACTATCTGAGGTCGGTCAATAAAAATGTTAGTGCTAATGCATGCTAGAGAAATGATATGTAGGTCACTCTCCGAAAGCAATATCGCACGAAAAGAAAATAGGTAACGATCTCATCTTCATCAAGAACTTGAAATAAGTTCAAACGATATCAAAGATTTTCATCGATCAAAAGAAAAAAGAGAAGAGGAAAGGGAAATCCAAATTGAATTACAAGTTCAAGATCATTCCATCTTTAAATTCATTCACTCATCTTGGTGGATTAAAGTACTAAACATATCATTAACTCAAAGCACCTAAAATGAATTTAACAATTCACTTTAAAGATAAATTTGGATTAATGAATGTTTATTCAACTTCATCTACACCCTAAGTCTAATGAATTTAAAGAGGAAAAAGACCTTTAAAAGTTTATTCTAAGGAAAAATCAAAAGAGAATGGAAGAAGAAGGAAGAAGAACCAAAGTAGTCCCAAAAACAAGCAAAAATCATATTCTGGACACTGGTTAACATATTAGCCATTTGTAGTGCAAATTTGGTTAATCAATTAACCATTTGCAGTGCAAATTTGGTTAATCGATTAACTAGTGTAAAATTGCAATTCTGGACGCAGAAACCAACTGTTAATCGATTAACCAGATTATGCCTATTTTTGGTTAATTGATTAACACTGTAAAAACAACAGAAAATCAATTTGAAAGTTGCAAAATCCTTGATTAATCATTAATTCAAACACCTCATGATTAAGGATGAAATTGTGCATGAAAATTCAAGTAAAATAACAACAAATACCACCAATAAAACACAATTTGCAAGATTCAAAGATCAAGCAACAAGAATCAGTAATAGATAACATTGTGAAGGATGTATCAAGAACAACAACGGTGGAGTGAGGGTTTACCACTTCAAATCTGAAATTGCTTTAAACAATTTCAAGAACCACATTCCAAAGCCTTGATCTACTGAAATTGATGAAAAAATGAATGGATGAAGGTTTAGCTCAAAGATTAATAAGTTCTAATGATGAACTTACTAACTTTCAAAGGAAGAAAGAGCTTTGGTGAATATGGTAGTTGGAGAAAAAAGAGACTCAAGAAGAAATTTGACAAGGTGAATTTGGCTATCAAAAGCTTGTGAAATGAGAGAAATGAGGCCTCTATTTATAGGATTTAGGCTTGGAAAATTTGGTGGATTGGAGTTTGGTTTGGAAAAAAAATTAGGCTTGGAATTTGAATTTGGAGGGAAATTAATGGTCAAGTGGTGATTAGTGAAGGTGTATGCTGGGAATCAATTATGACGAGGTAGGGGAATAAAAATAAAGTGATATAGAATATTCTCATGATGAGACCTTTGAATTTGGTGCCAAAAATGCTACAAATTTTGAATTTGCCCAATTTTCATAAAATGTGCACAGGTTAATCGATTAACCATTTGCATGTGCAAATATGTTAATCGATTAACACAGTGAAAATTGTGGAAATTTTCCTTTTTGAAGTGCTGTCTTGGTTCTGGCTCGATTTTTCTGACTTGTCAAAGAAGGCATGGAAATAAACACACGAACCTTGGAGTCTCTTGAATAATAATCAATCAAATATTAGAAAACTCTTGATCAGATGATTTTGAATTGTTTGCAGATCAACTTTGACTTTTTTCAGATGAAATTCGTTTGAGCTGAGGGACTGGTATTTGATATCCTTGGTCCAAATTCTTCCTGAAAAGAGTTAGTAAAGAAAAAGAAAACAAACATATTTTGGGATTTTAATTAATGGTTAGCAAACATAAACATAAACAAATATTAAACAAACAAGAAAACAAGGGTGCCCGGTGATCTCTCAAGAATAAATCTGCAGAGGAAAGAAAGAGAACCAAAGCTTGCAATGTTATTTGTGGTATGAGATGAAAATAATAAGTGGGATCTTAGAGGTAAAAATTAGGGTATTACACTGTCCACGCATCTTAGCAAAACCATGTTGAAGTTTCTTTTGTAAAGTACATCATTGTTCAGGAAGAAGTTTCCTGCCACTCTTCTGAGAGTCTTCATATCTTTTCTTGATGCCCCAGGTGGGTACTCTTGCCTTTGAAGGAAACACTTGATGTCCTGATACCAAGGTTTATCATCGATGATTACCTCTATTGCGAATATGTAAGCGAGCCTATCGAGGCGCATTATGTCAGTCTTGGGCACACCGTTTCATTGATTCACATTAATCATGGAGGATAGAGAAGCCAGTGCATCGACGATGTGGTTTTCTTCATGAGGTATGTGACGAAACTCAATCTTGTTGAAGAAAGGTAACGACCTTCTTGCATAGTCTTTGTAGGGAATTATTTTAAGTTGACATGTGTCCCACTCTCCTTTGATCTGATTTATAACTAGAGCTGAGTCTCCATACACATCTAAGTTCTTTATCCTTAAGTCAATAACTTCTTCGAGACCCATGATACAAGCTTCATATTCGGCCTCATTGTTGGTACATTTGAATGCCAATCGGGCGGTGAAAGGAATATGGGTACCCTGAGGTGTAACAATGATTGCCTCAATCCCGTTTCCATAAGTGTTGACAGCCCCGTCAAATATTAATCCCCATTGGAATCTTGGATCTAGCCCTTCGCTTGGTAGCAACTCATCGCAGTCTTTCATCTTTAGATACATTACATCTTTATCTGGGAAGTCAAATTTTATTGGTTCCTAATCGCCAATTGGTTGATGAGCCAAATGATCGGCTATAATACTTCCTTTGACGACTTTTTGAGCATGATACTAGATGTCATATTCTAATAACAACATTTGCCAACGGGAAATCCTCCCTGTTAAAGCGGGCTTTTCAAAGACATACTTGATTGGATCCATTTCAGAGATTATCCAAGTAGTATGATAAATCATGTACTGGCAAAGACGTTTAGCTGCCTAAGCTAGAGCTCGACAAGTTTTCTCAAGCATAGTGTATCGAGTTTCACAGTCCGTGAACTTCTTGCTTAAGTAATAAATGACATACTCTTTTCTTTTGGTTTCGTCTTGTTGGTCAAGCACACAACCCATGGAGTCTTTCAAGACTGTTAAGTAGATGATAAATGGTCTTCCTTCCACTGGAGGGGACAAAGTAGGTGGATTTAGAAGACATTCTTTGATGCTGTCAAAAGCTTTTTGGCAATCCTCTATCCATACACATCTTTGGTTCTTTATGAGTAGTTTAAAGATCGACGCGCATGTCGTGGTCATGAGGAATATGAGTCTTGAGATGTAATTCAGACGTCCTAAAAATCCTCTTACTTGCTTTTCAGTCTTCAAAGAAGGCATTTCTTGAATGGCCTTGACCTTATCAGGATCAACCTCAATTTCTTTTTGGCTGATGATGAATCCCAAGAGCTTTCCTGAACGAGCACCAAATGTACATTTGTTGGGATTCAAGCGGAGTTTGTATTTTCTCAGACGCTAGAATAACTTTGATAGGTGTTCCATATGTTTTTCTTCAGTTTTAGATTTGGAAATCATGTCATCGACGTACACTTCAATTTCTTTGTGCATCATGTCATGAAACAGAGTTATCATAGCCCTTTGATAAGTGGCTCCTACGTTCTTCAGACCGAACGACATTACTCTGTAACAAAAGGTGCCCCATGGGGTGATGAGTGAAGTTTTCTCCATATATTTCGGTGCCATTTTGATTTGGTTATAGCCCGATAACCCATCCATGAAGGAGAATACTCTAAATTTTGCCGTGCTGTCAACTAGCATATCAATGTGTAGTTGAGGGAAGTCATCCTTTGGATTTGCCTTGTTTAAATCTCTGTAGTCTACACATATTCTGAATTTTCCGTCTTTCTTGGGAACTGGAACTATGTTGGCTAGCCATTGAGGATATTCTAAGGTGGTAAGAAAACCTGCGTCGATCTGTTTCTGTACCTCTTCCTTAATTTTGATGGCCATATGTGGATGAGTCCTTCTCAATTTTTGTTTGGCCGGAGGACACTCTGGCTTCAGTGGTAAGTGATGCTCCATGATATTGGTATCCAACCCTGGCATATCTTGGTAGGACCAAACAAACACATCTGGAAATTCTTTGAGCAGCTCTATCAGACTCTTTTTGACAGTTGCACTAATCAGTGCTCCAATTTTAATTTCTTTTCTCTCCTCTTTTGAACCCAAATTGATCGTTTCTAACGGTTCTTTGTAAGATTGAATGGATTCTTCCTTATGTCTGAGTAATCGAGAGATCTCATCTGGAATTTCTTCTTCTTCTTCTTCGACTTTGAATACTGGGAACTCAAAAATAGGGGAAGGCATTGGATCATACGTTTCAATGGGGTTTAAAATAAATAATCTGTATAACGTGATGATTCCTTTTTTAGAAAAGACAAAGAGAATGGAAAACTATGTTCAATGGTATTTTGAAAAATGCTTATTTTTATTTTGGGTTGTTTTAGAATTACCATTTTCTGAGAAAGCAAAAAGTAAAAATAGCAAT
Source organism: Lathyrus sativus (assembly GCA_963859935.3). NCBI lineage: Eukaryota > Viridiplantae > Streptophyta > Magnoliopsida > Fabales > Fabaceae > Lathyrus > Lathyrus sativus. Next base: position 541,572,338 of record OZ012735.1, read on the forward strand.
GAATGCAGGAATTTAGAGTGACATTCTTATTTATGATTTGTCGATTCTCGAAACACAAACCGTATGAACAAAATTCTTTCGCTCTGGGTGAAGTGAAGATGGACATTTACAGAAAAGCAAGCCCTATAAAACATCCTTTTCACTTGGGCAAAGTGAAAGATCAAAACATAGACGAGGCAATTACTTTAATTTATGAACGATATTCAGGACATCAACCGTGATCCAATTGCGACGAACTCCTCTGTGGATCACAAAGTCCGATATTTTTCTCCCATGATTGTCTTCAGTAGTGACACTGATTTCTGGTAGAGTTGAATCAGTAGAGTCTTCTTCCCATGCAGAGTTATCATAAGAGGACTATTCTATTGTATCTTTAACAATATTTTCATTCTCAAAAGGATTTCCCCATCCTGTTGGCTGGATGTCTTCAATTCTTATACGAGAGCTTTCAGGAGCAGTGTACTTCACTAGAAAGTTGTATTTGCCGCTTGACTGTCCCAAAGTATCCCAAGTTTCTAAAGGGATAGATGAATCATCTTCTTCGATGTCACTGACTCCAGAAAATTCAAAGTTGATGAATTCTTGTCCAGCAATTCTTGTAACTTCATCAACATGATGTTTGACATTTTCATAATTTTCCTGATAAGGATTCCATGATTCTGGGAGAGTAGGTGGATTTTCCTCAAGGTCATTCAACAGGTATGCATTCTCTGGATGACTCTTATACCTTAGATCTTCCATGTAAGGTTCCCAAATGGGAAAATCATCCATGGAATCACATGAGTTATAATCCAAGTTGTCTTTTATCAGAGTATCTTCTTCCAATGAATTGGGAGGAGAACTGCATCCTTCGGGATCGCAATCTCCGTAGATAATCCTGACATCTAATCTTGGTATATATTTGGGAGTTTGCTTCAGAGAGAACAATTGCATGTATGTTTCATTCTGAGATATATATCCTTCGTCGTTGAAATATGATTTCCATTCTTCATTTGTATCAGATGGATCATTTTCCTCGATGGTGTGGACTTCTTGAGATATTGGATGGAGGAAGCCTCCACTGTGGAAGAAATCTTGAATAGGTTGAGTGCCTCCATTCTTCTTTGTAACCTTGGTAAGTGATGGAGAAAAACCGAGACCTTTTCTTCTCTTGTTATCAATAGGAATCACAACTTGCCCCCATGCTTTTATGTTACTACTTCTTAATACTTGGAGATCATCTTTGTACGTGGAAATCGACGTTCCTACTTCTTAATGATTCTCATTGCTCACAGAGAGTGCTTGAAATTGAGTTCCAATTACCTCCTCTGGTTCTAAATATGAGAAAGATGATAGGTAGCTCACGATTATAGATTGTTCTCCTCATATTTTGATTAACTTATTGTTCTTGACAAACTTCAGCTTTTGGTGAAGTGTCGAAGTGACTGCCCCTGCTTCATGTATCCAAAGCCGTCATAATAAACAGTTGTACGACGCTCGGATGTCCATGACTTGGAAGGTGACTTGGAAAGTATGGGGACCAATGGTTATGGGAAGGTCGAATTCACCAATAACTGTCTTCCTGGATCCGTCAAAAGCCTTGACTATGATCTCACTACCTGTCATCGGGGCGCCTTAAAAAGATAATCGTGCCAGAGTTGATTTTGGCATGACTTTTAATAATGAACCTGTGTCTACGAGTACGCTGGCTAAAGCATCGTCTCCGCAGTTGATTGTGATATTGAGTGCCATGTTATGATTGTTGCCTTCCTTTGGAAGTTCTTCATCACTGAAACCCAAATTGTTCCAGGAAGTGATGTTGGAAATGATGTTATCAAACTGATCCACCGTTACATCTTGTTCTACATAGGCTTGTTCTAAGCTTTTCTACAGAGCTTCTCTGTGAGCTTTTGAACTGAGCAGGAGAGATAACACAGATATCCGAAAAGGAGTTTGTAATAGTTGATCCACAATGTTGTATTCCCTTATCTAGACGAGTTTCAACATTTCATCATTATTTTTCACAGGCTCCATGTTTCTTGATTGACCAATGGGTTGATTAGGAACTTCAACTTAAGGTTCCTTTTCTTTCGCAGGTTCTCCAACTCCTCTATTGAAAATTCGACCACTTCGGGTGACTCGACCGATATCAGCAATGTTGACAACGAATGACAGTGGAATTTCTTTTCCATCTTCTATTATGGTTGCACCATATTTGTACGTGATAACTTTCTCTGACTCGTATGGCATTGAGCCTGACAAGTAGATGACCAAAGGGGTTATCTGGATCTTTCGACTGTTATAAGTAACCTCAATTGGTTCTAGCTTGGGGACTTTAGAAATTTTCCCACTGTCGAACAGGATCTCCAAGCGTTTTGGTTCATTGAGCAGAGGAATTATAGTGAAAACATCCTCGTCAATTCCATAATTAACGGGCTCTTTTTCATTGAGAACTGTGATGGTTCTTTTGTCCAACAGTTCTTGAATCTCATTTCGGATAAGGAGGCAACCCTGCCAGCTTCTGCATCATTTTCGGCAAGCTGAGTGATCATGGTGGTTCGAGCCAAAGTAGTCAAGTTCGCATAAGCATTTGTGAAATTCGACCAGTGATGTTTCAATGTTCTTAATGTCATAAACTGCATATTGTTTGGGGAAATCTTGCACCATGTTGATTGAGTGAGAATTTAGGCATAACTGGGTTTCCCCTTGGTCCACTTGATCTTGGAGAGCTGCTCGCACGAGGTAGCGCCCTTGGTTATTTTCTGAACATACTCGTCAATGTTCATAATTGTGAGGTGGTATACGACCATACCCGCTCTGTATGCAATGCATCTTGACCAAATCTTTTTCCAGTGAGCGGATGTTACAGCTTTGGTATCTGTCTGGATTTCCATTGGTTATGTTGACTTGATGTGTGATTTCATCTTGGTAGATTGGAATCCACCAATGTTCCAACAGATGTTGAAGAGTTCTTCGCACAAGCGCATAACCTTGACCGATTTCGGAGTAATCCTTGCAGTCTTGATAATTATGTGAGGACAGAAAGCCGAGTTTGACTTGCTTGGCATGTAATTTTACCAAGCTGGTATTCATTAAACGAATGTCGAAAAACTGAACCATGTTGACCTGATGATCATTCCTTCCATGGTAGTCTTGGATCCATCCTAGATCCATTTGACGCTGGAGGGCTTCTTGTACAAAAGCACATCCTTAATTTTCTTTTGAGCAAATTGAACAAGCGTTATAGTCGTGCAACGGGAGATTTTGGTACTGACTTTGTCTTGAGTGCATTGCAACTAGATTGGCATTCATCACACAAATATCATAATTTTAAACAATGCATGGATGTTAGTGGGACATATTTACTTCACGAATCCGGTGATCTTGGATCCATACTAGATCCATCTGCTCTTCAAGAGCTGCTTGTACGATGATGCACCCCTGATTGTTCTTGGAACAAACGTTGCATTGATGATAGTTGTGAGATGGCACATGGCCATATCCGCTTTGCCTGCAATGCATTTTTACCAAATTTGTTCCCAGTTGGCGTACGTCGTGAATTTGATAATTGTTGCCTGGTCCTTCATCTATCAAGTTCACTAAACCTTTTTCATGTTGCGGTAACGAGTTTGCTTGGACATTTGACTTCGTATCTTTGAAAGATAAAACTACGTTTTTGATGAGCCTCTGTACGTCATATTTAAAGTTGAGGCAATTCTCAATGTTATGCCCCTGTCCTCCTTGATGATAAGAGGAAGATTGATAAGCTTTGAACCAATAAGGGATATTGTCCGGTACTGTGAGAGGAGTCCTGGTTTGAATGTTCCCCTTTGCCAGCAGTACAAAGGAACAGTTCTTCTACATATAACATTGGTATCGGGTCAAACCCTGGTGGTCATGGAAAATGATTGTTGTTATTGTATTGCGGGTGAGCCTGCTGAAGAGGTTATTGATGCCTTTGCTGATATGGTTATTGATCCGGATGGCTCTGAACAACCTATGATTGATAGGTCGGAGCCGACACTAGGTTGATAATAGGGGATACTGTTGCCACCTGTCGAGGGTGATACCTTCGCCTTTGTTTACCTTAAGAGATATTATTAATACCTTGTTCTTTCTTCTTTTGAAAAGAACCCTCGTATCTTTTAGTACTTCTAGATGGCTCTGCATCTTTGATCAATCGACCTTCTCAGACTGCTTTCGCCAGGCGTACCCCCATGTTTACCATCTCGCTAAAGTTACTAGGTGAATTTGCAACCATTCGGTCATAGTAAAATGAGCTCAAGGTTTTCAAGAATATTTTTGTCATTTCTTTCTCCTCAAGGGGAGGACAAATCTGGGCAGAAATTTCACGCCATCTTTGAGCGTACTCCTTGAAGGTTTCCTTATCTTTCTAAGACATTGCTCTAAGCTGGTCCCTATCGGGTGCCATATCTAAATTATATTTGTACTACTGAACAAAAGCTGCCCGAGATCTCTGAAAGTATTGATCTTTGCACGATTTAATCCCATATACCATTTGAGCGTGACACCGGTTAAACTGTCTTGAAAGTAGTGGATTAGTAGTTGTTGGTTTTCTGTCTGGGTAGACATCTTCTGAGTGTACATTATCAAATGACTCTGAGGGCAATAATTGCCTTTGTATTTTTCAAAGTCGGGCACCTTGAATTTGTGCAGTATTTTCACATTAGGAACCAGACAGAGGTCAGTGACATCTTTTTCAAATAAGTCCTGTCCGCAAATGGCATGCAGTTCTTTATGCATTTCTAAGAACTGTTCTTGGAATTCATTCATTCTTTCGTACACTTCTTCATTTTTGTCAGGAACGGTCTAAAGAATTTGTTCCTCTGGGATAGTATGTATCATAGGTTGTGGTATAGACATCACTGCAATAAGTCTTGGTGCTTCACTGACCTGAAGTTTGTAACGTTCAGGTACGGGAGTCTCTGTCGTAGCCCTTGCATCTTCATTCACCTGAAGTTTGTAACCTTCAGGTCTGGAGGTTCTGGCCATGGCTTCTAGGTCTTCAGTGACCAGTGGTATGTATCCCTGAGGTATAAAATTGAAAGGCATGCCCCAGGGAAAACCCTTAGGCATTTTATACTGAGGAAGACTGGTGGGTATCTCAAATGTTGGTGTAGACACAGTTTCTGAGATTACCATCCCTTAAACTAGTTGATCCTGAGTTGCTGCTAGAGATTCAATCATGTCGTTGAGTCTCTCTATACCCTCTTTTAGAACAGTGACCTCCTCTCTCAACTCTATATTTTCTTCCTCAAGATCATCCATTTTCTTTTGCCGATTGGCCCGAGTATTGTACGAATGAGATAGTTTGACTTTAAAGTGCGACACATGCGTGAGACTCTATAACAAAGATGTGTAATGCAAGAGTGATGAATGATATGTAGTGAAATGAGAATGACCTTTTTGTTTTGTTTTTAAAAGAACTTTTAGCAATTATGTTGCAATATCATACAACGATGGAACCTTTTATTAAATTCAAAGGAATACAATATCTTACAGGGAAAAGTACATTATTTTACAAAGTGCAGGGAGGAAAACTAGGGCTATGAATTCTAGGGATTTCCTGATGAAGGTCCAAATGCTGGTTGCTGACTCCCCTTTCTCTTCTTCGATGGGGCCCCCTCAACCGTTGTCGGGTCAATTATCCTTTTCCAAGTGAAAGGAGAAAGTAGACTTCTTCTCTCCTCTTGATTTTCTATAGCATGTTGCCCTACTATCTCAATCAGAGAATCCTTCTCTCTCAATAGTTCTTGGATCTTTGTGTATTCCAAGCTGACAATCTGGTACTTGTTCTTCCAAGAGTTCTTCTCGTGTTGGACCTTGTTGAAAGCAACTTGAAGTTTTTCTTTGTCATTCATGAATTAGAGAATAGAATTTTTCAGGGGAAAAACTTCTTGACGAGGGTAAGGCATCTTCAATTTGATGGCTCTGGTTTGCACCTATCGGAGATAAGGCTTTGCAGAGACGCAATTTTGCCTCCCCAAAGACTCTCTTCCTTTTCTATGAACATGTTACCAGACATGCACAATTTCCTTCTTAAGTGTTCTGTCATTTTCTCATTCTTTGAAGAAAAAACCTTCCAGATGAATTTTATATGGTATGTCTTTCATCGGGTATCCGAGTCGACGACGAGCTAACACTAGATGATAAGTGATCCCTCTTTTGGTACTAATGAGAGGCACATTGGAGAAACTTCCACATTTGTCAATGATTTTTATTCCGTCATAGACCCGATTGCACCAATCTATGTCAGAATGGGTAAGAGACATAATCTTCTGCAACCATCGCATACTACTCTTGGGATCCCAAAAAGCAGCATATTTGGATAAGTGGGTCTGGATTCTTTAAATGTACCAAGTGATAAGCATCTGCGAGCAAAGTTGGGGATGGATTCCCAATTGAGAATATCTTGAAAGCGTTGATATCGACGAAGTTGTCAATGTTGGGAAAGAGGAATAACCCATAGATGAGCAGAACAAAGACACCCTCGAAAGAAGTTATGTTTCCTATGCTGGCAAAGTATAGAGCTTTTTCCATCAGAAATTTAGCTGGTAAACCCTAAATTCCTCCTTTGGTGGTCATGTGAGATTTGATATCTGACTCTTCCAAAGAGGTAGCTTTTGCAATGGTTTGATCTTTGGGAATTTCTTCTAGTCCAGAAAATGGATCTTGATCAGTGATAGGTAGATCAATCAGGTAGGAGTACTCTTCCAATGTTGGTGTGAGCTGATAATCTGGAAATGTAAAGCAGTGGTATACTAGATCATAGAACTTAACCAATGTAGACAGGATTCCTTCCACCATATTGATTTTCAAAAGAGACAACAACCCTCCGTGCTTAACTTTGAAAGCCTCCGGATTAGTAATCAACCTTCCCAATTTCCTTAGGTCTTCCAGTTTTAGGATTTTGAAGGTGTACTTATGTGTTTTTCTTCTACCAAAATCCATAGTACAACTTCTGATATTTGCAATGATTATTTTAGTTCTTTTAGAAAAAGATTTTTTTAGTTAGGTTATTTTTAGGAATGTATGAAATGCATGAATGCAGCAATAAAAAACATTTAAAAACATGGGTTTAAAGGTTCATCGTTACGAGCATGGAACCATGAATCTACCTATCCCCAAGGTGTGTACTAGGGTTCAATTTTGTACCTGTAGGACGGGTTCTAACAAGGTTCCTAAAATCACCGACCTCTCTTAAGAATATTACCAGCAAATCGATTGATTCATAAGAGCTGTTAAATCTCTAGGATTAATCTCATTTGAGTGTAATATCACGTATCAACTATTCTCGATAGTCACCGCACAACCTAATGGTCAAATGGTTAAATACTTACTAATCCTCGGTTCCAAGGGTGCCTAGTAGAAAAAGTAATGTTTTCACGACTTACTCGTTCAACATCAGTAATTCTAAAAGGGTACCTGCACTGATTCAGTGTACTTTCAAGTTAGCTTGGTCGTGAATCACTCCCTATAAGCCTTCTTGAGTCTGCCACCTCCTATCTTAAAGGTGCTCTCTGACTCACCACATGCGTATTAATCGCATTCCCAAATAACAATAATTTCAACAAGTATAGCAGATAAGTAGATAGTATGACATCAAATGATATAAAATGAGAAAGCAAATAAACAGTAAAAAAAAAGTAATGCAAGGCTTAACCCTCTTAGGGGATGGGAAAGTCCCCAATGAAGTTTCCATTTTTCTGTTACAGTCGATTTTTGTGGCATGACCACTACCGCTCCTGGTGCTACTTTTTAACTTCTATATTTATCCTATGAAGCTTAAAAAGAAGGGGAAGATATCTTAAACTAACCCTGCGCACAAGTGTTTTCCCTACAAATGCGGAGAGATATGGAATCGAGGGTTGGTTATACAAAGGGAAGCTATTAAAACCCATAGTTTCTATAGTAAGTTATAGGAACCTTCATTTACATCTATTTTTACTATTTTAATTGCTTTCTTGAGTCTATTTGTTGTCAGGTGGGAAAATTTTCTCCTTTGGGAGGTCGAGGAAATGTTTTTGTTGTTTTAGGATTTTCTATTGGTTTTGGAAAGGTATCTGGACCTAAGGTTTTCGATTAGTGTGCTCGCTAAGATTTCACAATCTTATACCTACGTATTCTCAAAAAGAAGAAACAGAGAAATCAGAGCGTTCGTAGTTCCTCCTATTCTATGGGAGGAAAAATGTTTGCTGTCTTGTTCTAAGCCCAAGATTGAAGCTAAAAGTGTTTGTGTCTTGTTCAAAGCCCAAGATTGAATCTAAAGGAGTTTTTGTGTCTTGCTCAAAGCCCAAGATTGAAGCTAAAAGAGTATTTGAGAGAGAATTTGTCATCTCTAAATGGAGATATCTCACATATTCATCACAATTATTAAGGATTTGATTATAAGGGAAGTTGCTTTAACTGGGATGTGTGGAATCCAACAATGCCACATCTTTCTTTATAAGAGAATTGAAATATCATGAAGGAAGAACCTTTAACTCAGTGTAGAGCAATGCCACTTATTCCTTTATGAATCTTTGCATGCTAATAGAGGGACATTGGCTTGGATGTGTTCCTGAGGCTTACCACTTACATCACTTAGATGAAAGATAACTTTGGCCATGATAAAGGAGGGACTCCATCTTGGATTTTGAATCAACAAGTGTGCCACTTACATCAATTATCTGGAAAAGGGTTTACTTGTTTGTTTTGAAATATGATGTATAGAGGAAATATCCTCCTAGAGAGAGGACTCAGAGTCTCATTTGTGGGGATGTTGAATTTCGTGCCTTGATCAAAGCCCAAGGTTGAAGCTAAAAGTAAGATTGAAAATCAACTCAACTAGGGGAGTATTATATCTGTCTTGTATAAAGCCCAAGATTGAGGCTGATTGGGGAAAATCCTTATATGAAGCCTAAGAGGAGGCTGAGGGAATTTAAGTGGAGACTGACTCTTGATGAGGAAAATTAAATCCAAGAGCAGGATACATCTGCTCTTAGGAATCAAAAGAGAAATGGACTCCTACTGGAAATTAGAGGATAGTTGGATTTATTGAACTACCATAAAGACTTTGATTCTTTTAGGGATTTGTTGATTGTAACCTGACCCTTGTTGGGGATTTTAGGATGGAAGCCAAGCCTTTTTGAGGATCAGAGGAGACTCAAAGGATAAGTTTGAATGTTTTAGAGGTTTTGACTCTCCTTGGAATTGATGTAAGGATGACTAGGGTCTATCCTGTGCTTTTAGGAAGCCTGAGGGTCCTTGTACTAAGCCTAAGAGGAGGCTGGGGATGCTTTTAGGAATCTTGTGGGTCCTTGTACTAAGACCAAGAGGAGGCTGGGGAATTTAGACTGTCCAAGTCTTAAGAAGAGTTCAAGAAAGGTTTCACCGAGAAATAATCCTTTCTTTGTTGAACTGTTCCAAGATTAAAGGGGTTAAAGAAGAGGTTTCACTAGGAAATAATCCTCTCTTTATTGAAGTATTTCAAGGTTGAATCAATTGAAAAATCCCAAGAGGAGGCAAACTATATTGTGAATAAGAATTCCTTTGTGCAGGGGGAACTAGTTGTTTGAACTAAGTTATACTGATTGACAAGGATCCTATTGTTTGAACTAGTCTAAACTAAAGGTGATTTAAATGCTAAGATAAACTTAACAAGATATGTACAAGCATTTATACAGATATATGAACAAGTATGAATTGAATTGAAAAAGGTGGTGAGTCTTCTACTTTGGATAGAGGCCCAAATGTACTGTGATTGATTGGATATTTTCTTCAAGATTGAGTTAGGGTTTTTGAGAAATTGAAGAAAGTTTTGGCTTTGAAGATGACTTGATCTTTAAGTAAACAAAGAGTATTGGGTATTATACTATAGATAGAGGCCCATAGTTGTTTGTATCATGTACAAAGCCTAGGATGAATGAGGCTAAAATATTTTCTATTTACAAAAGGCGTTGGATCTTACACTTTAATAGAGGCCCAAATGATCTTGAAAACAAGGTTTACGTACAGAGAGATGAGACTTAAACTCCTAGCAGAGGCCCAAATGATTTTTAAAACAAGGTTTATTACAAAGGAATGAGACTTATACTCCTAGTAGAGGCCCAGATGATTTTGAAAACAAGGTTTCTGTACAAAGAGATGAGACGTACACTCCTAGCAGAGGTCCATATGATTTTGAAAACAGTGATCGCACCGTGATTTTGAAAAGCACAACGGGACTTATACTATAGAAGAAGCCCATGAAATGGTTTATTTATGAATAGGGTTGGGTCTTACACTCTAATAGAGGCCCATGAGTGTTGAAATGAAGTTTGAAAGATTGAATTAAAACAAAACCCTAATTTCATATTTTTTAAGAGAGTTTTCAAAGAAAAACCAAATAAAATATGTATAACTTATAAAATAAAATCATTAATCATGTTAAAAACAAGGATTAAGGTTTATGAAAAAGTATTTTATCCACATGAAAATTTAAAATCATTTTGATTTAAAAATATCAAGAAAAAGAAATTATTTTAACTCATTTAAAAAAATTTAAAAAATAATATTAAAAATATATCAAATAAATTTTTTTTTGTGATTTTTTTGGTGAATAAAATATTTAAATATGTGAGTGATATTTGTGTAAAAATTCATTTGAAAATAATTAATTTTAAATATTAAAATAAATATTTGAAAGTTAATAAGAAAAACATGAAAAATATGAAAAATGGGAAAAAAGGGCAAAAATAACATGGGTGGGGTTTGAACCCACGCCCCCCACTCAACATAAATAGCAATTGTTTGAGGTTTAATGATCTATGAACATCCATAAACATGTTGATAACTTGAAACAACATTTATGATTTATGGAGTTTGAGAATTTCATGCTTACTTGTGCAAGAGGAATTCAAATCCTCAGTTATAGGTGTTGCAGATGTGAAATGATGACCTGGACAGCTTCCGTAGACCTCAAGGAATGTGTTGATGTGCTTGGAATGGTCTAAAACCTTCTGATTTGATGGGCTCGAATCCAACTGCAGATGGCTTAGAATGAACTATGATCTTGGTGAATTTGATGTTACAGATGTTATTCAAGGGTTTTGATCACTCATATATGATGTATGTGAGGTGTTAGGACCATTGGTTTGAGTTGAATTGCTCCTTATTGCAAAATTTGATTCTCACACCTCATGAACTTGAAAATTTGGAATGATGAGTGAAATGGTGGAAAACAAGTGTTGTTATATTTTGGTGTGTTTTGATCAACCAGAAATAACCTCTATTTATAGTAGAGGAAGTTTGTTTTGCAAGGTATAGTGAATGGGGGATGGATCACCCTTTTACCCAATGGATATGACTAGGTGTTCCAAGTCTCCTCTAGCCATTGAATTGAGCTGAACTTGCAGGTTTCAGGTCTTTTAATTCTTGGATAAGGCTTGACTCTTTTGGACTGGTATGATCTTATTCATGTCACCTCAATGCACTACATCAATGCCAAATGGCAAAGTTGGAATTTTGGATTTGCAAACTTAAAGATCACATGCCAAAGGATAATGTTCTTGAATTATAGGTGCCTATGCTATGATTCCTCTATAGATAGCAAGTGTATCGTATCTTAGATGTTTGTCTTACATGGTGACAAGGCTTGCAAAGTCACCAAAACAACAAAATCGTGTGTTGTTACTAAGTCTGCCTTGGAAAACTAGGGTGGAAAATGGAATTTTGCAAGGTTCATAACTTCTTGCTCAAGTTGAATCAATGGATGTTATTGTAACTTTTGGAAAGCTTGTATATCATACTTCAACTTTGATATTTACATTTGGTCTTGATTCATCTTGGATCATAATGAAAAATGCCTCCAAAGTTGGGCAAAACATGAGGTAGATTCTGCCTAAAAATTTCTAAGTGTCAAAGTTCAAAATCTCATGAAACCCTAACTTTAATGCTTCATATCTCAAAATCTAGGCATTTTTTGGGGGTACTTCTGCTTTTTAATATTGTTTTATGTAAGAATATCAATCATTTGAGCTTTGGATGAGAGAAAATGGTTGCTTAGATCATAAGTTATGGCCTTGCAAAGTTGGATAAAAATCAAATTTCCTTCCATAACTTAGTGAAATTTCTTTCTCAAGGTTGCCCTTTTTGCAAGTAACCTCACTTTTCTTGATTTTTATTGATTTATTATGATCCAAATCATAATTTAACATTTTTCTTGACTTAAAGAGGCCATGTTTGCCAAAAAAATCCCAAAAGTCAAACTTAGTTTTGATCACAGTTGACTTTTTTTACATTAGATGTAACTGGAACTTTGTGATCCTTTATGAAATCAAGTTCTTGGGCTAAATTGAACCTAATGTATGGACTCCAAAGGTGATTTTGAGGGTCTTGAATCATGTCCCAAGGTTTGAGATCATGTCTTGGTCAAAAGTCAAAGGTATGGTTGACTTTTTCTTAAGAACCTTAGTTTGTGGTTCAGATGAATTTGAATCCTTGTATTGCTTATGAATCAAGTTATTTGAATCAATCCAATCTTGTAAATGTATCAATATGATGTATTTGAGGTCCTTGAAACATATCTCGAGGTCTTGGATCATTCCTTACTTCAAAAGTCAACGTATGGGTTGAATTAGGTGAAAGCCCTAGTTCCTGATTTTTTATAGATGCAAATATTTGAGGATATTTTGAACTTATTAATAGACTCTTGAGGTTCTTTTTAGCTTCTTTAATCATGTATTAAAGTATTGGCTCATGCCCATATGCAAATTTCTCTTTGGAAGCCTTGGTCGATCAAAATCCTAATTTAGTGACACTAATGGTCTTGAGGCTTGATTAACTTGGAGTGGTGCAATCTTGTGTTAAATTATTGATGGGGAGGATCTCTTGATCCTTCATGGATGTTTTAGAGGCTTGAAAATATGAAGATCATGTCAATTCTTGATTGATCCCTTGCCTGAATGCTCTGAGAGGGCTCAAAACCCTGATCCTTGATTAAGGTGAATACTCAACAATCTTTGAGAAGATTGGTGAGGTATGAAAATACATCCATATTATGGTGATGATTTATTTGAAAAATGGTGTTACGTATTATGGTCAAAATTTAGGGTATGTCATAATCATGTGACGATAATTTCCAATCATTACCATCACACTGTGCTTAAGGTTTAGGTATAGTAACACCTTCAACATTGGTCACAGTTATTTCATTTGGACCATTTTTTATGGTGTCCAATATACCATTGTCAACGGAGTTGACATGAATACACATACAAGCTTTTCAATATCCATAACTTTTGCAGATGAAAATTGGTGTTTTATTGTATGCTCCCTTAGATTCGGTAGCCATTCTTCTAAATAGTAAATCTTAAGCACGAAATTAATCAGAGCTCTTGATACCACTTGTTAGACAATAGGCTTAGACCTAGAGGGGAGAGGGATTTAGTAGCTCACAAATTTAAAAATAAAACTTCTGGCAAAAATCGTTTTCAAAAGTTTTATGGCATAACAGAAACAACTTGAATTGAATCATCTAACTGGACCTACTATCGAAAACCTCGCATATGCGTAGCATAAACCAATTCGATGATAATGACTCAAAATTTTCAATAACTATTAAGTCACAAATCAATTAAATGCCAAACTATTCATAAAGCTTATTTCCAATGAACAAAAGTCAATTAAAATACTCAAAGGCAATATATCGAACACTTTGTGTGCGATCGATAACATTTGGAAATTTAATTTGTTTTGTTGATGTTAAAAGCCAATCAAAATCAAAATGATTATGATTATATCAACAACAACACTTTAAAACATAGTTGGAAAATATTTTCCAATCGAATTGATTAAAACAAAAATGAATTCAATAATTCATAAGAACTATAATTTATATATATATATATATATATATATATATATATATATATATATATATATATATATATATATATATATATATATATATATATATATATATATATATATATATATATATATATATATATATATATATATATATATATATATATATATATATATATATATATATATATATATATATATATATATGAGAGAGAGAGAGAGAGAGAGAGAGAGAGAGAGAGAGAGAGAGAGAGGAGAGAGAGAGAGAGAGAGAGAGAGAGAGAGAGAGAGAGAGAGAGAGAGAGAGAGAGAGAGAGAGAGAGAGAGAGAGAGAGAGAGAGAGAGAGAGAGAGAGAGAGAGAGAGAGAGAGAGAGAGAGAGAGAGAGAGAGAGAGAGAGAGAGAGAGAGAGAGAGAGAGAGAGAGAGAGAGAGAGAGAGAGAGAGAGAGAGATTTTAAGGAAGTTCCCCAATCGGCCTAGCTATGGGTACATCTGCCCTCAATTCAAAATCGAAACGAGATACTTGTAATTAACTTTGTCTTTGAAAAAATGTTTATACAAGAGATGAAGAACTCTAACCCCGTAAAACCCTATGGTTTGTTGTTGATTCTGCCACCTCAAAACCCTTGATCAAAATCTGATCAAGTCACCAACAATGCTGCTACAATCCACTAGTTCTTGACTACTTACTTGCAAGACCTCCTTGTCTTCAAGGTTTTCGCTCGGTCATAATAATCCCTAGCACACACTTGTTGAACCCAAGATTCACGAACATGATTCACCATCTCGCGTTAATCCCTTGAAAGGAACAACCTTCTCCCAAGGACTTCTCCCAAGATCATTATGATTTGAAGGAAAACCCTAAAGGTGAGAAAAATACATAAGTAGGGGAGTTGAATTGAGTTATCTGTTTTTTCTTTGCTTCTGAACAGAGTTCAGATTCTAAACCATATTCAGATTCTGATTATAAGTTATAGCAGAATAATAACAAAAGCAAGTAAATAACAACATAGCACACAAAGATTTATCTTGGTTCCTCTCAAACTGAGAGTAGTCCAATCCCCTTGCAGCAAAAGAGATTTTCCACTATAATCAAATCATGATTACAATTGCTTATACACGTAAGTATAAGAATTTACTTGATCGGACCCTCAGCCATAGACTTCCTGCTTAAACCCCTCAGGTTCAAGACTTCCATCTTAAATCCCACGGATTAAAGACTTCCTGCTTAGACCCTCGGCCCAATACTTCCCGCTTAAACGAATCAGGTTCAAGACATCCTGCTTAAATTTTACGAATTCAAGACTTTCTACTTAGATTCCACGAATCCAAGACTTACTTACTTAAACCCAACAAGTTCAAAACTTCTGCTCATACTCCTCGAGTACAAGACTTCCCTACTCAGATTCCTTGAATCCAAGACTTCTGCTTAGACCTTCAGTCCAATATTTTTCTTTCTTAATCAACAAATGATCAAGAATTTCAATGCTTAAGCACATATCAAGAGACTTACTTGGCTCAACCTTCACAGCAAGATACTTTGATGCTCAAACACATAGCAAAAGACTTTGATGCTCAAGCACATAACAAGAGACTTTCTTTCTAAACTACTAAACACATTCTATTTAGCATAATAAAGAACAAGGTGTACTTGATACAATCATATGTACATGGAAATAACCATAACAAAGATCATAACTCTTAAGATTTCTAAGATATAATCAATGTAGAAATCTTAAAACTTTGTTCAATTTATAAGAAATAATAGAATTTATGCATCCTCGACTGTGTTGCCATTGTTGATCTTGTTATTCTTAAATTCTGATAGAAACCTGAAACGCTTCTTTATTTTTGGCTCTCTTTCTTTATTTTCCTTGTTGTTGATTCCAGCTTGAATCTTAAGCTACTTATATAGCAGTTGCAGAATGATAGTTGTTGGAAGAGATAATTTGTATAAGTTTCTTTTTTAATCTATAGTACAAAATACAATGAAGATAGGTAAACCAAAATATCTTTATCCATTGGGTAACTCTTTTAACCTTAGTGTCTTCCTTGTGATCTTATACTATATATCCGTTAAGAGTAGATATCTGTAAAACATCAAAATTTAAATGCTTGATTAGGGGATACTAGACATCACTTCCCAAGAATTAAAAGTTAAATGTTTGATTCGACTAATCTATATTAAAACAATAAAGACTCAAGGTAACCTACAAATAGGCTCTATAAAACGTTTAGCATACTACTTCTCAAAATCACTTAATCTTTAGAAAATAAAGATATATAATCAGAAACAAATCTGGGTTCTAAAGATAAATTTTAGAAAGACAACACTACTCAAAGCAGCAACTCAAGCAAACAAGAAGAAAGTATCAACTGAAGAGTCTTGAAGTAAGCATATTTCTTCAGAGGCACAATCAACAACAACATCCTTTGTTGAAACGCATAGAAGAAGAGCTTCTAAGTCACAGTGCAGAAATCTCCAAAGGATGGAGGCTGTTTAGTTTGCAAAGGAAAATTGAGAGGATTATTTGAACAATCTAGATATGTTAGACGAGCCTGAGAATTCCTTATAACAAATCCACATGTCTAGAAACTCTTAAAATATGTAATCACTTCCAGTATTTCAATGAGAATGTTGCTACTTTTATAGTTTTAATCCTAATTTTTTATTCTCTAAACAACATAAGAAATGCACATAATAGTTAAGACTACACAAGAACATAAACAATTTTTATTGAGACAAAGAGATTGTTTAATACAATGTGATAACAGTTACAAGGCATATAATTGTAGATGACCAAATTTTAGAACCTCTCATAGACATCTCCAAGCTTATATTTCCATATTTAAGAAGAATCATCCTCTAATAGTTCAGAAGGAACTCATCCATAAGGAATGAAGAAGGTCTTTTCCTTGTGAAAGGATGAAAAAGTCCTTTTTAGATGGTCAAACATAACTTGAGGAAGATCAATATGCATGTTTGAATTGAGAAGAAGTAGCAAATCTTTTTCAATAGAATCCATCAGGTCTAGATCTTTATCCATAGGTAGTAAGTTTGAGTTTAGAATCTGGTTCCAAACAATTTCATTAGGACAGATTTGAGAACCTGATAAAGGTTTAATGGATCTAAAAAGTACACCAAGTAGGAAGATAGCATTCTCAAACAAGAGTACCTAAAGATTCTCCAATTTCCTCATAGTTGATCACATTAGAAATTGACTTAGAGGATACTGTTATAGAAACACCAGGAATTTTAGAAAGGATAGCATACTCAGAATTTAGCTCAACCATGGATGCAATAATCCAAAACTCTTTGACAAGATTTAGATAAGTAAAAACACAAAGCATCTGAAAGTATCCATTTTATCCTTGTTTATAAATAGTCTTCCAGAAATTAAAACCTAGTTTAAACAACTCTTGGAAATCCACAAACTTTTCATTGATATCAACTAGTTGATTCAGTGAAGAATTGACTAGAAAATTCATCTTAGGTTTGGTTTGCTCAACACACAAAAGAAAAACAAATATAAAGAAAAGATCTGAATAAGATTCTGACCACAGAGGAATAAGAATTTTATCAGAGGGACATAAAAGGTGACAAGAAATGATATTTCACAAAGACAAGGGATATAGACCATAGATGTATAAAACGAGAAAACATCATTACCCAAAGGTTCTTACTCATCAAACTTTTGAGCACACTAGATGATTTTCAACTTTATGGAATTTAAGTAAGGCAATGATTAAAAATAAATTTTTTCTTTTACTCAAACCGCTTATCAGAAGTAAAGATTCATTTTCTGAATCTCAGAGACTGACAATTTTCAGATGCTATCTGTCATCAGAGTCTAGTAGGATTAAACTTTGAGAGAGACATCTACTGTTAGTTGTCAGTCTTTGATATTTCATTCAGAGTTAAGCATTTCCTCTTTAAAATTGGAGATTGGTTTTTCAGATACATGTGCTTGATTCATGAATGTTGAGTTGGTTTCTTTGACTACTGATCGACAATAGTATTATCACAAAAGGTGACAATATTGTTTCCATAAATATGATCATCTTCTAGTAAATAACTTATTTTGTAAAGTCAAGTACAACATAGTTTTTTTTAAAGATTTTTGAAGATTCTTTTGTTATCAGTTAAAATAATTTCTCTAGAGATCTATCAGAGACTTTGTATTCACTCATACATAAATAATTTATTGATTCAAGAAGTTTTAAAAGTGAAAAGCTGAGCATACCTTTTTTTTTTTATAGTTTTTCTTGGTTAGTCTTCGGGTGAATATTTAGATTTGACTATGGAATCTGAATCTTGCCTTTAGTGGATTTTCAGTCAATGGTACTTATACCAATGATTCCAATTTCTTCTCCAAACTCCATACTTTTTGCATTCTTCAGCTTTTGAGTTTGGTATGTAGGCTTTTCTTCCATCACAGGTTGTAAGCAATCATTGATAAAGTAGCATGGAAGATGTCTTGCTCCTTTCTTTTGTGATATCTGCAGTAAATACAATTTAGGATTTTGGTACCCATATTTCCATGGGTCCTGAAATGTTAGTCCTGACAGACTTTCTTTTACTTCATGCCTTAGTTTCATAGTAATACCTTGACTCATTCCAGAATTTGAGTCTAGGATGAGTTATGACACTAACAATATCTATTCTTAGTAGAGTCTTTGATTTTAAATTCTTTGATAAGCATAGAATCAAATAGTTTTTGCTATCAGAGATTAGCATGAAATAATTTTTCAGCATTGTCATAGTATTGCAAGAATAAACAAACGAAATGAGAGGTTCCTCACGAAATTGTCCTTTAACACAAATTCTATGATAGCCTTTAATTTTATTAGGAACAACAAAGTCACTTAAGATACGATCTTGAGAAGCAGACTCCTTATTACAAAACAATTTTTTTTCAAAAGACTTGATTTTCTCTTGAGAGATTTTTATATCTCCTTTTAGATGATCAATCTCTAGCTTCATGATTTTAGCCTGTTTATTAAAACAACTTGAGTGATCATGAGCTCAAAAATAATGTTGAAGCAAGAAAGATTAGAAGTTAACTATTTCTCTTCAATATTTGATTTATTCCTAGATTCAGACGCTTCTTCAGAAGATGTAATGGTCAGTAGAGCCAGATTACCCTTTTCATCTCTTTATGAATCCTTAACTTTGTCAGCTTCATTTGAATATGCTTTGATGAACTCTGATATTTTCCTTTTGGTTTTTTCTATCTGGTAGTTTTTCTCCTTGTTCTTAAGATTTAGATAATCAGTTGAAATATGAATATTTCAGAAGCTTCTGAAGTTACTTTTCCATCAACAGATATCTCATTCCCTTTAGCCAGCTGATAGAATCTTTTGATAAGGAATGCCAATTCCTCATCATCAGACATTCCATTAAGAATTTTCTTCAACAAGCTTAAACATGGTTGATCTCTTTGACAACTTATCTTCACCTAATCCCATTTCTTTACTTTGAAGATTGCTAATCAAACTTTCATGACTAAGCATACTCAAGTTTTTGACTTCTTGAATAGCTATGACTTTTGGTCTGAATCTAGCAGGAAGATTTCTCATAATTTTCTTGGAAAAATTAGATGAAGTGTAACTTATTAAGCTTCTAACTGATTCCTTTCAAATTTACAACACAAGGATTCAAAGATAGTCTTAGCATTATACATATTAATAATGTTGATATACTCAGAATGAGGTAGAGCACCTACTAGAATGCTTCTAACTCCAAGATGATTTCTGTAAAGCTTCTTCTGAGTTGGTGTGAGATGTTTTCTATCTTAGATCATCCCTAAACCATCATCTTCTATAGAAATACCTTTCTTAAGGGTATTCCATAGATCTTCATCAAAACCCTTTTATCAAGACCAATAATATGTTTTGCTTTTTCCATCATTTAGATTCAGCAAAGTCACCACTGAATATGGGAGGATTAGCAAAGTAATATTTTTATATGGTACTTGATTCCTTCTTGAAATAAAATTTTCAACAGATATATTTTTCTCATTGGATCATTATCTGCACCACTGTTAAGTGTTAGGCATAGACCATGCTCTAATGCCAACTGAAGGTGAGAAAAATACACTAGAAGGGGGGTTAAATTATGTTATCTATTTTTTCTTTGCTTTTGAACAGTGTTCAGATTCTAAACCATGTTCAGATTATGATTATAAGTTACAGCAGAATAATAACAGAAGTAAGTAAATAATAACAGAACATATTGGGATTTATCCTGGTTCCTCCCAAACTAATAGTAGTCCACTCTCCTTGCAGCATAAGAGATTTTCCACTATAATCAAATCATGATTACAATTGCTTATATACTAAGTAGAAGACTTTACTTACATAGACCTTCAACCCGAGATTTCTGGCTTAAATCCCTCAGGTTCAAGACTTCCTGCTTAAATCCCACTGATTCAAGACTTCCTGCTTAGATCCTCAGCCCAAGACTTCCTACATAAACCTCTCAGTATCATGACTTCCTGCTTAAATTCCACGGATTCAAGACTTCTTGCTTAGATTCCACTAATCCAAGATTTCCTTGCTTAACCCCCACGTGTTCAAGACTTATGCTCATACTCCTCAAGTACAAGACTTCCCTGATCAGATTCCTCGAATCCAAGACTTCTTCTTAGTGTTGCTACTGCGAAAATCGGCGCCGGCTGAACAGAAGAGTCGCCACCGTGCGTTATTTATCCCACAGGAGGGAAAGGAAACGCTCAGAGTAAACCTCGCAAAAATGGGAAAAGGTATGGTCATCGCAACCAAAACCTGGATTCGGGAGTCGGTTACGCGAGGGGAAGGTATTAGCACCCCTCACGTCCGTCGTACTCGACGGGATCCACGCTTGTTTTCGGGTATGGATTGTTATTCTATCTACGCTAAAGGTCTGGGGTTAAAAGAAAAGAAAAGGAAAATAAAATGACTCGGCAAAGTATCGCACTTTATGCCTACGTATTCCCGTCTGGAACGAGAAATCAGAGTCAACGTAGTTCGCCTACCTACGGGAAAGGAGGGGAAGGTTGCTCGCTAGGACGTCGCATCCTATGCCTACGTACTTCCACACAGCATGGAAGATCAGAGCAAACGTAGTTCGGGCTACGTACGACACAAGTCTGTCCTTGATTGATTTTATACCTTCTGAAAAAGGGTTTTCTTATCAGCAGTCCCGGCGGACAAAAATGACGTCTTGATGAGTTCACCTTCTTTTACGGAAGAAGTGTCTTTTATTGTGTTTGAAATCTTTATGTGTTTTTCTGTTTGTTTTGAGAAAGAAGAGTCAGAACTCTAACCTACGGTTGCGAAGGGAATCAGACTAACCTAATGTTATCATGCATGGGTTAAGACCTAGTGTCTATCATGCTCCTCTCTTGCACAGAGAGAAACAGAGATCCTACGGGATAGGCAGAAACAGAAACAATAACAGATATAATAAAGCGGTAAAATGCATGGATGCAACAGTACAAGCGAGGCAAGGGAGTCCCATTCAACCTCGAACCTAGAAAACAATTGGTGAAAGTGAACAACATTCACCTTCAACCCAACAGGGTAAACAGCAAACAATACAGTCCAGTAAAACCAAACAATACATCAGAAATGAAATACAGCAGAAAAATAAACAGCATCAGCAGCTCTGAATCAACATCTGGCTTCAAGTAATCTCCAATCAGCTACAGGCTTCAACAAGCATAAATCTCCATCTTCATGACCTTCAGGCAAGGGCTTTGATCATTAGTCTTCTATCTGCAATGGCTTTTCTTCAAGCTCAAACCTCCAGGATGAGGGATCAGTCACCAGAGTGAATTGGGTGTTAAGCAATCAGTTGACTACCAAAGGTGGTGAACAGATTGCTTCTAACACAAAAGACATTTTCTCTCAAGAGTTCTATCTCTTAGACACTATCACCAAGCCTTCCAAAGGAAGGGGGTGGGTGTCTTAGAGAGACTCTGTATCACAGAGAAGAATGGATGCAGACAAGGCAATCCATGTTTGAGAAACAAGCTTTCTAATCTAGAGCTCTGCCTAGCTCCTAAACCCTAATCTCCTCAACAGCTGCTAGCAGGAATCTCCTCTTCAACTCTGGAAGTTGATCTTCAATCTCTGGATCTCCCATGACTTCATCTTCACAAGTCTTCAGCTCCTAAATCCCCAGACAATCCCAATACCCAAGCAAGCAAGCAATAATCCCCAGAGGGCACACCACACCAGTCAATCAAATACACAGTAGAGTAATAGCAGTAGGGGAATCCTGACTTTTTCTAAGGGGATCTAATAACTACCCATAGCCCCTATAGTCCC
This sequence comes from Lathyrus sativus, assembly GCA_963859935.3. Classification (NCBI taxonomy): domain Eukaryota; kingdom Viridiplantae; phylum Streptophyta; class Magnoliopsida; order Fabales; family Fabaceae; genus Lathyrus; species Lathyrus sativus. Next base: position 541,594,478 of record OZ012735.1, read on the forward strand.
ATAGCTAACCTATTCAAACCTTAAGTCCTAAGGGAAAAGAATCAAATCTCCTAAGTCATCACCTAAAACCCTAGTTTTGTTCATGTTGTTCATACCTAAACTAAACACCTAAAATTAAGTCTTAAAAATGGGAACTAAATTGTATCTACAAGTTTAATATCTAAACTAAACAACCTAAAAAGAATGGACAGAAAATATTAAAGCAATTAATAGAACAAAAATTAACAAAATCATGCATGAAATGAAACTATTTAAAATGCTATTTATTTGAAAAATATGGGAAAAATATCAAATAAAAAATAAAATGCAATTTTTATTTTTTATAATTTTCTTGACTCTTCAAAGAAAATGATGCGAAAAGAATGAATTAAAAATAATGATTTTTCAATTTATTATGATTTTTTTTAGAAAATGCATGAAAAATGTAAAGAAAATAAAAAGAAAATATAAAGAAATAGATGGGAAGGGGTGCAAATAGAAACACGCTGCAGTTGAAATCCCAGTTGGGCTGAGGAGGTGGGGTGCGCGTAGTAATTGCATTAGGCCCAACGTATTCAGAAATTGAATTAGAAAATGCCAGAAAAATGGAAAGCAATGCGGTGTAAATAGCAGTAGAATCACGTTGAAATGTTTGGGCTCATTGAGAAGGGGGTGTGTATAGCAATGCAATTCAGGCCCACTCAGAATACTTAAATGAAACGGTGCGTTTGGCACCCCAGAGTCTCCCTCCATTTCTCGCTTTGAACGTGGTCCGTTGGATGAAGATTTGAGTCAATTGTCAAAGGGCAATCGTGTGGCCATGGCTTCGTCATCAACCTCCAGCCAAACCCTAAGCTCTGAAACCCTAACCATGCACGACTCATACTCTCCTCTGTTCTCCCTCATACCTCCATGGATCCACACGACTCCAAGAGCAAAGTTGCTCTATGAACTTCCATCTATACAGCCATGACCATAAATCTTCCTAAAACTCAAGCAATCAATCAATTCGATGAAGATAACAGTTGTAATCCGCCATTGTCACCTGCCATCAACTACCTCAATTCTCCACAAAACTCATCCTAAGCTAATCTACAACTCATCCTGATCCTAGCATGCTAATCCACTACCATTTTCATTCCTTATTCTAGCAATTACAAGTCTCAACAGTTTTGGTACCTCATGCTTAAACTTCATGAAACCTTCCCAAATTCATCCAAAACAGTCCTCTATCCTATCTTAACAACTTTTCACTAGCAAAACCCTAAGATTCTAACTAGATCATGCAATATGAAAAGAAATCAAACCTGGTGCAAAATGGTGAAACAGCTATGGAAACCCTCGAATAGGATGCTTGCAGGGATGGGAAAGTGATCAGCAACCTTAATGATGAATTCTGTATGCAATATCCTTGGTGCAAACTCCTTGAATCTTGCTCTTGAGAAGTTCTTGCAATTTGGATGTTTCTCTTGAATAGCACAATTCTCCTTCCAATTCTGCCAATCTTGATGTGAATTAGGCTGTTTTGATGATGATGATGAAGATTCAAGCCAAGGATATGAAGATTGATGGAGATTATAGAGAGTTTGGGAAGCTTATGCCAAAATGAGAAAGTGAATGAAAATTGAGGTTTTGAACAAATGGAGTCACCAACCCTTGCATGAACCTTCTCATGCCAATATATAGGTGAGGTTAGAACCTCCTAGAAACTTGGAGAAGTTTCCCTTGTGCAAATTCCCTTGGATTTTGATTATGTTTCTTACATTGCAAGCAACCATGGATAACTCTTAAATCTTGAACCAAACTCAAAATTCTACTTTAGACAATGTCTTTAAAATGATCTTTCCATTCAAAATGACCTATAATTTTGCTTCATTTGGCCAAGATATGAAAAATATCATTTTTAAGTCCATTTTTCTTCATTAAATTCAACAATTTTGAAACCTTGTTCTATGAACTTTTCCAATATCTCATGGTCACTTTTCTAGACTCAAAATGTCATTTGGAGCAAGTTTTAAGTTTTAAGTTTTTCCATTTGAGGTCTCCTTGTATGAGTTTTGGGCATAGGTTAAAATGACCTGTAATTCACAAATGACCAAAATACCCTTTGCTTGCCAAGACCATAAGTAGAGCTCCACACATCAGATGAAGGCATACCATACCTCTTTAGAAATCTAAGACAATGAGGAACAACTCTTATGTTGACCAGAAATTCATTGGAAATCTCCTTGAGGGGTAAAAATTGCTTGGAAGTCAAGTCACTTTTACAGACAAAATTTCAGATACCTCAGATGACCTGTAATTTGCAAGGACCATAACTTGAGTTCTATAAATCTCCTTGATGTCTTCTACCACTCAAATTAAAGGTCTTTAGATCCTCTACAAGTCTCATGTTGGCCAAGGATCCATTTGAAGCTTGCATTTTGACTTATCTGGCTTGGAAATTTGACCTAAACTAGGGGGTTTTACACAGAAACCCTAATTTAGAAACTCCTCTTCTCCTTGATTTCTCTTGATTTCTTCTTATCATGTCACCATATCCTTCTCTATATGTCAAAGGATGAACCCTACATCTCTCCAATAGACCTCAATGCCTTTCAATCAGTCAATTGACCTAGGGTTGACCTAGGGTTGACCCAGATGAAACCCTAGTTGACTGTCTTCAACTGCAGCTCTTGTACTCACATCAATGACTTGTCTCTTTCTCCAAATGACTTTCTAAGTCTCCCAAGATGTCTAGATACTCTCCATGCCTTCAACTCACAGCTCACAACCCCCTTGTTGATCCTCAGATCCCCTCAGATAGGAGATGGACTCAAAGCTTGATCTGATGAACTCTCTGCTTTCAAATTCTTTTCTGATGACTTGAATGGGATTGAATTGGGATAATAACCTCTTGATAGGCCTCTAGAGATGAGAATAATGATTGGTCCCCTGTTGGATGACTTGCCATGCTATGCTATGCAGATGATTAGTCTATGTACATGACTCTATATGCAAATGCTAATGATATTGAAACATAAATCCAGTGAATAAGGTTGAGCAAATTTTAGGGTGCAACAGCTGCCCCTATTCAAGCGACTTGGACCCGATTGGATGAAGAGCGAACGGCCTTCAAACATTTGAGGTACGAGACGGTTGAATACTAAGAAACCCGGAAATTTGCCAACCGCAGAAATTAATTGCACCCCTGCTTGGGAATGACATCCACTGCCTGGATCTGACTGTCCACAGTACCCACTGATCTCGTAACGACCGTGCTGGGGATTATCTTCACCGTCCTGAAAAAGATTCTGTCATAACAGAGATGGAATTTTGCTTGCCGGTCCACGTTAGGACTCTGTCTGCCATCAATACGAAGGAATCTCAACTACAGCTTGTCCACGTTAGGAATCTGCCTGCCGTTAACCCAGAAAAATCTCGGCAACTCCGCTGGGGATAATTTGTCTGCATTTCAATACACCATCCACGTTAGGAATAGACTCTTCTGCATCTATCCACGTCAGGAAACAAATCTTCTTTCCACGTAAGGAGAACTATATCAATCTGTCCACGTAAGGACTCCAGTCTTCCTGCGTCAGGAATCAAAATTTTTCTGAACCTGTCCCCGTTAGGACTCGACTTTCCACGTAAGGAGTACGTCATTCTTCCACGTCAGGAATCAACCTTTCTCCGATTTGTCCGTGTCAGGACTACATTCTCCACGTAAGGACTGCAATCTTAATATGTCCACGTAAGGACTCCACTCTTTCCACGTAAGGAATCCTTCTCCGACCTGTCCGCGTGGGGACTCAATCTTTTCCACGTAAGGAACACAATCTCTTTTCCACGTAAGGAATCATTCTTCTTCCACGTAAGGAATCTCAATCTTTCCACGTAAGGAACTGAAACTTCTCTGTCTCTTCCACGTAAGGAACACGCTTTCTTTCCACGTTAGGAATACTTCTTCTTTCCACGTAAGGAATCATCACTTGATATGTCCGCGTAAGGACTCACTCTTTCCACATAAGGAATGCTCTTGATATGTCCACGTAAGGATCCTGATCTTTCCACGTTAGGAATCAAACTTTAATCTGTCCGCGTCAGGACTCCATCTTTCCACGTAAGGAATCATCTTCTTTCCACGTTAAGAATCACTTTCTTAATCGGTCCGCATAAGGACTTCAACCTGACATGTCCACGTAAGGACTCCACTTTTCCACGTAAGGAAACACAATTTGATATGCTTTGTCCCCATGAGGGCACCGCTCTCTTGCCTTGCTGAGAAATAAAACTTGTCCACGTTGTCGCTACTGCGAAAATCGGCGCCGGCTGAACAGAAGAGTCGCCACCGTGCGTTATTTATCCCACGGGAGGGAAAGGAAACGCTCAGAGTAAACCTCGCACAACACGGGAAAGGTATGGTCGTCGCAACCAAAACCTGGGTTCGGGAGTCGGTTACGCAAGGGGAAGGTATTAGCACCCCTCACGTCCATCGTACTCGATGGGATCCACGCTTGTTTTCGGGTATGGATTGTTATTCTATCTAAACTATAGGTCAAGGGTGAAAAAGAAAATAAAATGAAAATAAAAATAACTCGGCAAAGTATCGCACTTTATGCCTACGTATTCCCGTCTGGAACGAGAAATCAGAGTCAACGTAGTTCGCCTACCTACGGGAAAGGAGGGGAAGGTTGCTCGCTAGGATATCGCATCCTATGCCTACGTACTTTCATACAGCATGAAAGATCAGAGCAAACGTAGTTCGGGCCACGTCCGACACAAGTCTGTCCTTGACTGATTTTATTCCTTCTGAAAAAAGTTTTCTTTATTAACAGTCCCGGCGGACCAAAATGACGCTTTGATGAGTTCACATTCTTTTACGGAAGAAGTGTCTTTTATTGTGTTTGAAATCTTTATGTGTTTTTCTGTTTGTTTTGAGAAAGAAAGAGACAGAACTCTAATCTACGGTTGCGAAGGGAATCAAACTATCCTAATGTTATCATGCATGGGTTGAGACCTAGTGCCTATCATGCTCCTCTCTTGCACAGAGAGAAACAGAGATCCTACGGGATAGGCAGGAACAGAAACAATATCAGATATATACAGTAAAGCAGTAAAATGCATGGATGCAGCAATACAAGCGAGGCAAGGGAGTCCCACTCAACCTCGAACCTAGAAAACAATAGGCGAAAGTGAACAGGCTTCACTTTCAACCCAGCAGGGTAAACAGCAAACAATACAGTTCAGAAAACCAATCAATACATCAGCAATAAAACAACAGCAAAAGAAACAGCATCAGCAGCTCTGAATCAACATCTGGCTCCAAGTAATCTTCATTCAGCTACAGGCTTCAACAAGCATCAATCTCCATCTTCATGGCCTTCAGGCAAGGGTTTTGATCATCTATCTTCCATCTGCAATGGCTTTTCTTCAAGCTCAAACCTCCGGGATGAGGGATTAGTCACAAGAGTGAATAGGGTGTTAAGCAATCAGTTGACTACCAAAGGTGGTGAACAGACTGCTTCTAACACAAGAGACATTTTCTCTCAAGAGTTCTATCTCATAGACGCTATCACCAAGCCTTCCAAAGGAAGGGGGTGAGTGTCTTAGAGAGACTCTGAATCACAGAGAAGAATGGATGCAGACAAGGCAATCCATGTTTGAGAAACAAACTTTCTAACCTAGAGTTCTGCCTAGCTCCTAAACCCTAGTCTCCTCAGCAGCTGCTAGCAAGAAACTCCTCCTCAACTCTGACAGTTGATCTTCAATCTTTGGATCTCCAATGGCCTTCACCTTCACAAGTCTTCAGCTTCCCCAGGGCCCCAGACAAACCCAATACCCAAACAAGCAAGCAATAATCCCCAGAGGGCACACCACACCAGACAATCAGATATACAGACAGTATTAATAGCAGTAGGGGAATCCTGACTTTTCTCTAAGGGATCTAATAACTACCCATAGCCCCTATAGTCCCATAACTAATCTATTCAAACCCTAAGTCCTAAGGGAAATGAAATCAAACTTCTTAAGTCATCACCTAATCCTAGTTTTGTACATGATGTTCAAACCGATTTTAATCACCTAAAATTAACTCCTAAAAAAGGGAAATAAAATATTTCTACAAGATCAACATCTCATCTAAACACCCTAAAAAGATTGAACAAAAAATAATAAAGCATGTAATAGAACAAAAATTATTAAAATGATGCATGAGATGAATCTATTTAACATGACATTTATTTAGAAAATATGAAAAAAATATGAAATGAAAATAAAAATGCAATTTTATTTTTCTATAATTTTCTAGACATTTTAATGAAAAAGATGTAAAAAGAATGAATTAAAATGCATTTTCTATGAATTTATCATGAATTTTCAAAGTTGGTGAAAAATTAAAATGGAATTAAAAATTAAATTGAATTAAAATGAGGGAGGGGTACTAATAGAAACCACGTGCAGTTCATATCCAGGATGGGCCAATAATAGGGGGTGCGCGTAGCACTTGGGTTAGGCCCAGAAAAATACTCAGAATTATTGAAAAAATAGAAAGCCAGCTGGGGGTGAGAAAAGTATCAAATTCACGTTCAGATTGGTTTGGGCTTGGTATTTGGGGGTGGGGATAACAACATAAACTCAGGCCCGCCCGTTTCAATTAATGAAACGGCGCGTTTTGGCCAACTCACTAATCTCCCTCCAAATCTGAAATTAAATGATGGCCACAGGATCACGCTCCAAGTCAAAAGTCCAACGCGCATTGAACGGACACGATTATGTCTTCCTCCTTGATTCTGAAACTTAGGGTTTCGGCTCCATGAGTGGCCATGCACGAGCACACTTTCACCACTCTGTTCTCACTCTACAGGCAACCAATCCACACGATGTGAACATGAAAAATGCTCAGAATTCTTCCCTCTACAATCCTATGGTTTTAATTCAGTCTGAAACTCAACAATTCATTCAACCCGGTCGATGCAAATTCTGGCCACCATGGATATACACTGAGATGCCTCATCACACTTCTCCCTCAAACCTAGACTAAACTAATCTATGCATCATGGTAATTAATCTGCGCTATCAACCTAACATTCTAATGCACTAACCTAAGAGATTTAAACCCTAACAGTTTCTATCACCTGCTAACAATGGTCTCTATACCACTCCAAATTCACCCTAACTGCTCCACTACCCTTCTACATCATGTCTAAACTAATAAATTCGTGCTAACCTAATTGAATCAAGCTGTGGCAGAGCAAACATACCTGGTGCAAAAGCTTGATGACAGCTATGGAAGATTGAGGATCTGAGGCTTCCAAGGCTTGAATCTTGATCAATTTACTCAGTGATTGATTCTGTATGCAATGCTTTGAGGATTCCTGGCTTGAATTATGCTGTCCAATGGAAACTTCAATTTTGATGTTGATGAAGAAAGTGCTCGAAAATGGATCCTAACCACCTTGTTCTTGACTGAATTCTACTCTATGATGATGAATCAATAGAATGAAGTTGATTTTGATGATGATTTGGTGAAGAATTTGTGAGATTGGAATGAAACTTCAATGAAAAAGAATGAGAGGATTTTGGAAATTCTTGGTGAAAATGAAGCTAACCCTTGATCAATGCTCATTTCATGAATATATAGACCCCATATGAACATTCTAGATCCATCTTACACATTCCCTTGCTTTCCAACTTTGATCCATTTTGGTTATGTTTCTTCAATTACAAGTAACCAAAGATAACTTTCTTTTTTCCTTCTAAACTCAAAAAAGTGTTTGAACCATTGTTCTTAGAATTGCTTTTCCATTCAAAATCATATATTGGAAGTCTCCATTTGGACTCATAAATCTCCCAAACCATTTTTCACTTTGAATTTATTCACTTTATAAGCCATTTTAGTTCATATTTTGACCAATTATGCAACTTCATGCTATGAGCTTTTCCAACAATTTGTGACCTTCTTTCTAGACTTAAAATCCCATTTGGAGCAAGTTTGATGTTGTAAGTTTTTCCATTTGAGGCCTCCTTGTATGAGTTTTGGACATAGGTTAAAATGACCTGTAATTCACAAATACCCAAAATACCCTTTGCTTGCCAAGACCATAAGTTGAGTTCCACACATCATATGAAGGCATGCCATACCATTCTAGAAAGCTAAGACAATGAGGAACAATTCTTATGTTGACCAAGAATTCATTTGAAATCTCCTTGAGGGGTAAAACTAGCTTGGAAGTCAAGTCACTTTCACAGACAAAAATTCAGATACCTCAGATGACCTGTAACTTGCAAGGACCATAACTTGAGTTCTATAAATCTCCTTGATGTCTTCCACCACTCAAATTAAAGGTCTTGAGATCCTCTACAAGTTTCATGTTGGCCAAGAAGCCATTTGAAGCTAGCATTTTGACTTATCTTGCTTGGAAATTTGACCTAAACTAGGGGATTTTACAGAGAAACCCTAATTTAGAAACTCCTCTTCTCCTTGATTTCTCTTGAATTCTCCTTGGCATATCTCCATATCCTTCTTCATATATCCAATGATGAACCCCACATCTCTCCAATAGACTTGAATGCCCCTTAAATCAGTCAATTGACCTAGGGTTGACCTAGGGTTGACCCAGATGAAACCCTAGTTGACTGTCTTCAACTGTAGCTCTTGTGCTCTCATCAATGACTTGTTTTCTTCTCCAAATGGCTTTTTAAGTCTCTCATAATGCTTAGATACTCTCCATGCTCCATTCACAGCTCATAACCCTCTTGTTGACCCTCAGATACCCTCAGCTAGGAGATGGACTCAAGGCTTGATCTGCTGAACTCTTTGCTTTCAAATTCTTTCCTGATGACTTGAATGAGATTGACTTGGGATAATAACCTCTTGATAGGCTTCTAGAGATGAAAATAAGGATTGGTCCCCTGTTGAATGACTTGCTATGCTTATGCTATGCAGATGGTTAGTCTATGTACATGACTCTATATGCAAATGCTAATGACATTGAAACATAAACCCAAGGAGAATAAGGTTGGGCAAATTTTAGGGTGCAACAGCTGCCCCTATTCAAGCGACTCGGACCCGATTGGATGAAGAGCTCGGAGCCTTCAGACATTCGCGGTACGAGACGGTTGAATACTAGTGAAACCAGAAATTTGCCAACCGCAAAACTAAATTGCGCTCCCGCTTGAGGAATGACACTCATCAGCTGAATCTGACTGTTACAGCAACCCACTGATCTCGTGCGACTGTGCTGGGGATTGTCTTCATCGTTCTGAAGAGGATTCTGTCATAACAGATTGCTTGCTTGTCCACGTTAGGACTCTGTCCGTCATCAATATGAAGAAATCTCAACTGAAACCTGTCCACGTTAGGACTCCACTTGCTGTTAACCCAGAAAAATCTCAGCAACTCCGCTGGGGATAATTCGTCTGTATTTCTATATACTGAACCGTCCACGTTAGGAATAACACTCTTCCACGTTAGGAGTAACACCTGTCCACGTTAGGAATCATCTCTTCTGTATCTGTCCACGTCAGGACTAACCCTTCCATCTTTCCACGTCAGGAAGCAATCTTCTTTCCACATAAGGAGAACTGTATCAATCTGTCCACATAAGGACTTCAATACCACGTGACATGTCCGCGTCAGGACTACAATCTTTCCGCGTAAGGAATCTAACTTTGGTTCTGAACCTGTCCCCGTCAGGACTCAACTTTCCACAGAAGGAGTACATCATTCTTCCACGTCAGGAATCCGCTTTTCTTGAATCTGTCCACGTAAGGACCCCAATTTTTCCACGTAAGGAGTAAATCTTCTTCTTCCACCTTAGGAATAACTTCTTTGATCTGTCCGCGTCAGGACTAAACTCTTCCACGTCAGGAATAATTCATTTCTTTCCCCGTCAGGAATCAATCTTGATACGTCCGCGTCAGGACTTAATCTTTCCACGTAAGGAATAAACTCGTCTTTCCGATATGTCCGCGTAAGGACTACATCTTTTCCACGTAAGGAATGCCATCTTAACTTGTCCACGTAAGGACTCCATACTTTCCACGTCAGGAACGCTGTCATTTCCACGTAAGGAAACTATCTTTTTCCACGTAAGGAATCATCTCTTGATATGTCCGCGTAAGGACTCTGATCTTTCCACGTAAGGAATAAACCCTTTCTAGATATGTCCGCGTAAGGACTGCATCGTCCACTTTAGGACCTACTTCTCCACGTTAGGAATAATAATTTCTTTGATTTGTCCACGTCAGGACACTGATCTCGTCTTGATTTGTCCACGTTAGGACTCAGGCGTCTTCGACCCGCTAAGGAAATAAGACTTGTCCGCGTAAGGACTCACACCCTGGTTTGATCTGTCCACGTTAGGACCCATGATTTGCCAACGCAAAGAAAGATAACTGCTGAGAGGAACTGGTCCACGTCAGGACACCAACACAAAGAGTAATTGCTTTTGTCACCATCATGACCTCCCATTCCACTAATTTCGAGAAACCGAATCTGCCCACGATAGGACTAACACAACTCACCAATCCAGGGAAATAAACCTGTCCACGTTAGGACGCCCACTTTTGAAGAAATCCTGTCAATATAGGAATAAACTGTCCGCGTCAGGACTTAGCTCTCCACTGATCCTCACCCCAAACCTCTTAGCACTGACGTGACAGCGACCTTGAGGCGGACTCTACTGGGGACGCCTGGAAACCACACTATCGGACGCCTGTTCTGATAACCGGCGGTGGCCTCTAAAATTCTGATTCATGGAAACCCTTTGAATGTTGACGTAACAACAACTTTACAGGAAACAATCCGCTGATCGGTCTAGAGAAACTTCAACAAAAACTCTGGTGGGGACATAAGTAACTCTGCTTGGGGACAAAGAGAAACTTATCCTGCAGACTTTGTGGGGGATACTGCCGAAACTGACATTATCATTGAATATCTCATGCCGAGATCTTGAGTGTTTGGTAGTTCACCTGAGCAAGAGCTCTCTCCACCTGAACTGCTAAAATACAGGAACTGCTTCAGCAAAATAAATGCTGGAAGGATAATGCGGACTCCGCCGGGGATAGCCAGATGCTACAGAATTATTCCAGCAAAATAAATGATGGAAGGGTGAAGTCGACCCTGCTGGGAAATTGGGAACTCGAACCACACCCTATTGAGGTAACCCCCTGCTGGGGAATAGCAGATGTGCATAGTACGATCGAACTTTCTGCTGGAACGTGAACTGATATCACCATTATCTCTGACAAAATAAATGACAGGACCCCCCATCAACTCTGCTTTGGAGAGCCTTGATCTTCGAGTTCCACTGGAAGGAATGAAAACACTTGCTGAAAAGAGAACTCCGCTGGGGATGGGATGATTCTCTTGGGGAAAATTAACTGACTCCGCTGGGGGAGAGTGCCTGACCCTGCGGGGAAAGATGAAACTGTCTGAATACAGCCTTATGATCTTGGAATCGCCAAACTCTGCTAAGGACGAATAACTTTTCTGGAGCACGTCCTTTGGATAAGCTACGGCTAGCTGGGGAATTCTATCCTTCTTCAGGAAGAACACGCATGACCTGCGTGAAGATCGAGTCTTTCGTTATCGCAATCTTTTGATCATCTTCCTCGCATGGTTATGAAACCTGCAACAACACAAACAAGACACGACAAGCCTGTGCAATCAAATCAATTCAGGTTAGTGACGTTACACTCAGTTAATTCAAAGCTTTAACAATTGTTGGCAAGGGCCAGTGATGTTATACTCATGCTAGCTTCAATAAACTTAGGCGTTTTATCATGCACAAAACAGTAAAGAACAGGCATCAAGTACTGAATAACACATTTTCATTGATCGGGCCCCTGAATGGGCGGAGTTTTTTGTACACGGGATGTAACTCCTGAAATGAGGAAGCTACGCAAAGCAAATATACGAGTATGCAAGTATTCACAAGAAGCATAAATATTGACAAATTAAATTTTGTACACATGTCGGCAACTGGATGCAGATGAACACCACGAACTGATCCTCCCATGAATCGTCCGACTCTAATACTTTCCCGGTATCCCCACTTCTGAAGAGGTTGCATCCGATAACTGACTCCTCAAATGTATTCTCCCGCATTGATGCTCATTGCAATATCGAATTCGGACCGCAGTCATTTGCTTTTCACATCCTAACTTTTGCGTGAACCGCCCTTTACGGGTTTTCAGTTCACCGGGATACCCTTTTTTGCCGAAGCCGCCCAGTGTAGGTTTTCAACTTCGCGGGTGTACATTTTTTCAATTTTATCCCTAACTTTTGCCCGAACCTTTCATTCTGTTTTTGGTTCGCCAGGATGCCCCATTTTTGCCTGGACTCTCTTTTTTCTGTCCAGCGGGTCTATTTTAAGCAAAGTATTTTTTAACTGCGTCCGAATTCACAGGTGACGCAAAGTCTTCTCCATCCATGGTGGACAACAATAAAGCTCCTCCTGAAAAGACCTTACTGACAACGTATGGCCCTTCGTAGTTGGGGGTCCACTTGCCCCTGTGATCTGCTTGCGGCGGGAGAATCCTTTTCAGCACAAGGTCGCCCGTCTGAAAGCTTCGCGGAAGTATCTTCTTGTCGTACGCTTTCTTCATCCGTCTTTGGTACAAACGACCGTATGCCAGAGAAGCTAGCCTCTTTTCATCCATCAAACTCAGTTGGTTCAATCTATTCGTTACCCATTCTGCCTCGTCCAGCTGAACATCTCGCAATACCCTCAGAGAAGGGATCTCAACTTCCAATGGTAGTACCGCCTCCATTCCGTATACCAACGAGAACGGAGTTGCCCCGGTTGATGTGCGTACCATCGTACGATAACCGTGCAAAGCGAAGGGTAGCATCTCGTGCCAATCCTTATAAGTTACCACCATTTTCTGAACGATCTTCTTGATATTCTTATTGGCCGCTTCGACAGCGCCATTCATCTTGGGTCGGTAAGGGGAGGAGTTGTGATGTTCGATCTTGAAATTCTGACAGAGCTCCTTCATCATTTTGTTGTTCAGATTAGAACCGTTATCCGTGATTATCCGCTCGGGAATCCCATATCGGCAAATGATATCTCTCTTGATGAATCTAGCCACCACTTGCTTCGTTACATTTGCGTAAGACGCCGCTTCCACCCACTTGGTGAAATAATCGATTGCTACTAGGATGAACCGATGCCCATTAGAAGCCGTCGGCTCGATCTTTCCGATCATATCGATTCCCCACATCGAGAATGGCCATGGAGATGACATCACATTCAGAGGACTTGGAGGCACATGTATCTTGTCAGCATATATTTGGCACTTGTGGCACTTCCTCGCGAACTTAAAACAGTCAGTTTCCATCGTCAGCCAAAAATAACCTGCCCTCAGCAGCTTTCTCGTCATAGCATGCCCACCAGCATGCGTACCAAAGGCACCTTCGTGAATTTCCTCCATGAGAAGCTTTGCCTCTTTCTCGTCTACACAACGCAACAACACCAAGTCGTGGTTCCTTCTGTATAAGACGCCATCCGGGTTCAAATAAAAATTACCCGCTAATCTCCTGAGAGTCTTCTGATCTTGACTGGATGCCCCAGCCGGATACTCTTTATTCTTCAGGAAATTAAGGATATCGAAATACCACGGTTTGTCATCAGATGCTTCATCAATAGCAAATACATAAGCTGGCCTGTCCAACCGAGAGATAGTGATTTGGGGAGCTTCGTTCCAGAAGTTGACCTTGTACATGGAAGACAAAGTGGCAAGGGCGTCAGCCATTTGATTTTCTGCCCGCGGTACGTGATGCAATTCAACTTTGTCGAAGAAAGGCAACAATCTCCTTGCATAATTCATGTAATGTATCAAATTGGGCTGACGTGTCTCCCATTCCCCTTTGATCTGATTCACCACCAGAGCTGAGTCTCCGTATACGTCTAGATGCTTGATTCGCAAATCAATGGCTTCTTCAAGCCCCATTATACAAGCTTCGTATTCGGCCTCATTGTTGGTAACGGCAAAGGTCAATCGGGCAGTAAACGGGATGTGCGACCCGTGCGGCGTGGTGATAATTGCCCCTATTCCGCTACCGTAAGCATTCACAGCTCCGTCAAATATCATCTGCCATTTGGACCCCAACTCTGGTCCTTCGTCTGGTAACGGCTCTTCGCAGTCTTTCATCTTGAGGTACATGATATCCTCGTCAGGAAAATCGAACCTCATCGATTGATACTCTTCAATAGGCTGCTCCGCCAGATACTCAGACAGCACACTCCCCTTTATAGCCTTTTGCGAGACGTATTGAATATCATATTCAGTCAAGACCATCTGCCAACGGGCAATTCTACCTGACAACGCCTGCTTTTCGAATATATATTTGATAGGATCCATCTTCGAGATGAGCATGGTTGTATGATTCAGCATGTACTGCCTCAAACGCTTGGCGGCCCAGGCCAGCGCGCAACAAGTTTTCTCCAGCATTGAGTATCGAGATTCACAGTCTGTAAATTTCTTACTCAGGTAATAGATCGCATGCTCTTTTCTCCCCGTCTCGTCGTGTTGACCGAGAACGCAACCCATGCTCCCCTCAAGAACCGTCAAATACATTATCAAGGGTCTCCCTGCCACCGGGGGTATCAAAATAGGAGGCTCCTGCAAGTACTTCTTTATTTTGTCGAACGCCTTTTGACAATTTTCGTTCCACGTTACAGCTTGATCTTTCTTTAGCAACTTGAATAACGGTTCACACGTGGCCGTTAGGTGAGATATGAACCGGGCAATGTAGTTCAATCTCCCTAAAAACCCGCGCACCTCTTTCTCTGTTTTAGGCGTCGGCATTTCTTGAATCGCTTTTATTTTAGCAGGATCGACCTCTATTCCTCTTTCGCTTACGATAAACCCCAGCAGTTTACCCGATCTCACCCCGAAGGTGCATTTATTAGGGTTCAGTCTCAGCCTGAACTTCCTAAGTCTTTTAAACAACTTCAACAGATTCACCAGATGCTCTTCCTCCGTCTGGGATTTGGCAATCATATCGTCAACATAAACTTCGATCTCTTTATGCATCATGTCATGAAAAAGAGTCGTCATCGCACGCTGATATGTTGCCCCAGCATTTTTCAAACCAAAGGGCATCACTTTGTAGCAAAATGTTCCCCAAGGCGTTATGAAAGTAGTCTTCTCCATATCCTCTGGCGCCATTTTGATTTGATTATAGCCTGAAAAGCCATCCATGAAGGAGAATACAGAGTATTGAGCAGTATTATCAACTAACACGTCAATGTGAGGAAGTGGAAAATCGTCTTTTGGGCTTGCTTTATTCAGGTCTCGATAATCCACGCACATCCGAACCTTGCCATCTTTCTTTGGCACTGGTACGATGTTGGCAACCCATGAAGGATACTTCGTCACAGCCAGGAAACCAGCGTCCCACTGTTTCTGAACCTCCTCCTTGATCTTCATTGCCATATCTGGTCGAGTTCTGCGAAGCTTTTGTTTAACTGGCGGGCAGTCCTCTTTCAGCGGCAGGCGATGCACAACCATATCGGTATCGAGCCCTGGCATGTCTTGATACGACCAAGCGAATACATCATTATACTCTCGGAGCATTTCAACCAGTTTTCGCTTGATATCACTCTGCAGTGCGGCTCCAATACGAATATTCTTCTCAACCCCTTCCGACCCCAAGTTGATAATTTCGATAACCTCGTCGTGAGGCAGAATGGCTCTTTCCTCTTGCTTCACTAACCAAGACAGTTCTTCAGGAACGTCGCTATCTTCGACAACCTCTTCTTCGGCCTGGAATACCGGGTGCTCAAAGTCGGGACGAGTCATAGGTGGCTCAAGGATGTCATCTGAAAATGTTATCCTGCAAAAGGAATGGTTAAGTGCTTCAAAATGCGTATAAAGCGAATAACCACATTGCCATTTTATTGAAAAATACAAAACAGGAAGGACAAGGATTACGATATTTGCACATGAAAAAACGCCATTTATTTAATGATTAACACGCAATGTTTATAACAACACAGCCCTAAGCAAATCCTGATGCCCCGGGCAAGACATCAGATTATTCAACAATTAATAAAGCAAAGCATTACTGTTTAAAAGTCACAGGAACAAGCTCCTGAATAGACCAGTTGCATAGTCCTTGTCCTGGCGTGCTTGGCTGAATCCAGGCATCCATATCACAGTCGCTGTCTCCTTCATCAGACTCTGAAGCAGCATTGACAGTTTCATGACATACTCCACTGGCAGAGATGGTGATTGACTTTCTGAAACGAGGGGCCCCCACGGAAGGATTTGATGACGACGGTCGGTACCCCAGTCCGAACCGGTCCATTTTCACAGGGATGTCCAGCACTTTGCCCCAGCCCTTGGCTTCTCCTGCTTCCACTAGCGCTTGAGCTTCTTTATACGATGAGACAGCTATCTCCGGCACTTTGCTCGGCCCGGGACCTTTGCCCTTGATGCGCAAACCTTCGAATGCCTGACATGGCGTTTCGTGGATCTCCCCGTCGACTTCCACATATTTAAACGATGATAAATGGCTGACCAGGATGTCTTCTTCTCCGCACACGGTGACTACGCTGTCTCCGACCATATACTTTAACTTCTGATGCAGGGTAGATGTGACTGCCCCTGCCCCATGAATCCAGGGTCTTCCCAGCAAGCAGCTGTACGCAGGCTGTATATCCATGATATAAAACTCCGTTGCAAACACTTCCGGCCCCACTTGCAGAGGCAAGGTAATCGATCCGAAGACTGTTCTCCGCGTACCGTCAAACGCTCTGACTACCAAATCGCTGGGTGTACACAAAATCCCTCGAACATCCAGCTTCATCATCGCCTTCTTAGGCAGCACGTTCAAAGATGATCCGGTGTCAACCAATACGTGCGACATCACCGACCCCCTACACTCAACAGACACATGTAATGCCATATTATGATCTCTTCCTTTCGGAGTCAAGTCAAAATCGGTAAAGCCCAGACTGTGGCCAGCATTTACATGTGCCAATACTCCTTCTAGCTGATTTACGGAGACATCCTGGGGTACAAAAGAAGTGTCCAGGACTTTCAGCAAAGCGTTTCTGTGAGCTTCCGAACACAGCAACAATGACAAGATAGATATTTTGGACGGTGTCTGCTGCAGATGCTCCACAATTTTATAATCACTTTTCCGAATTAAGCGCATGCATTCTTCCACATCTTTCGATGCTGCTTCTTTTTCATTTGCTTGTACCGGAACATTCTCAACCGCTTTCCCTTTTCCTTTCGCTAGCCTTTCAGCCTCCACTTCAGGAGATATAAAGATCCTGCCACTCCTCGTCATGCCTCCTGAACCAACAACATTATCCACAATCTCCACTGGCTGCTTGTTGACATCGATCTTTATCCCGTCACAATACACCTCTAACCCATATGACCATGGGACTGCTTTCGTGTTCTCATACGGGATCGGCCCGGCTTTAGTTATGGTAATCGGTGGTCGCTGAGCTGGCGCCGCAATAGTGATCGTCTTCCGAGGAATTGTCACTGTAGCCACATCACTCCGATTATCCACTACTGCCCCTGCAGGCTCATCAGTTGCCGCTCGATCAAACTGCAATATACCTTCATCAATTAAGGCCTGAATGCCTTTCTTCAGATCTTCACACCCCCCAGCTAGGGCCCAACAATCTAAGCAGTACTCGTTACATCCTGGGTAAACACCTCCTTGCAACAGTCGGCTCTTTATTTCGCTCAGCGGCGTCTTCAAATCCTCCACATTCATAATCAGA
Source organism: Lathyrus sativus (assembly GCA_963859935.3). Classification (NCBI taxonomy): domain Eukaryota; kingdom Viridiplantae; phylum Streptophyta; class Magnoliopsida; order Fabales; family Fabaceae; genus Lathyrus; species Lathyrus sativus. Next base: position 541,612,195 of record OZ012735.1, read on the forward strand.
TTCAACCCTTCCTCAGTCAGAACTGCATTCGCCCCATGATTAGGCATGGGTTTCTGGACTATATTCGGACCTGCCGTCCCGAAATTGATAGTCTTGTTGTCTAAGAGATCCTGCACAACGTGCTTAAAAGCATGACAACCTTCTATATCGTGGCCCGGGGCCCCAGAATGAAACTCGCAGTGTCTATTTGCATCATAGCCGAACGGGGGAGTTCCCGTTATCGGTGCCAGAGTTCTTTTCTCTACCAGATTCAACCCCAACAATGTCTGCAACAAATCGGCATAGGTTGAGGGAGGCTTCTCAAACACTCTTCTCGGCTTACCACCCTGGAATCTTCGCTGAGCTTGCTGTGCCCCCTGCTGAGGCTGCTGCTGCTGTGGCATTGGTTGCTGCTGAACCGGTTGTTGTTGCTGGATTGGTTGTTGCTGATAGGGAATAGTAACACTCGACACTTGCTGCTGCTGACGATATTGATTTCTTCCCCTGCCTCGGCCTCGGCCTCGGCCTCCAAATACCGCGCTTGCCTCGCCCTGACGGCGCCCACCATAAGCTTTCCTATTACTGCCAGATGCAGTTGATTCATCGACTTGGAACTTTCCTTGCTTAATGTTACGCTCAATCTTTTCCCCCATCAAGATCAGGTCTGAAAAACTGGCCAGAGAAGTATGAAACAGCATATCATGAAACAGCCCTGTGAATGTGCCGACAAACATATCATTCATTTCCTTATCGTCCACAGGAGGACGGACCCTGGCAGCCATATCGCGCCACCTTTGCGCGTACTCTTTAAAACTCTCCCCCTTCTTCTGCGAAAGCCCGGCCAACTGGACCCGATTGGGTGCCAGGTCGCTGTTATACTTGTAATGGGCTACAAATGCCTCTGCCAATTGCTTCCAAGTCTTGATATCAGTTGGCTCCAACCCCATGTACCACTCTAAGGAAGGGCCCGACAGACTATCCTGAAAGAAATGCATTAGCATTCTTTCATCAGTTGAGTATGCAGACATCTTTCTGTAATAAGCTCGTACATGCACTTTCGGACATGTGTCTCCTTTGTACTTATCGAACGCAGGGGCTTTGAACTTAATTGGCACCCTCAAGCCAGGTACCAAACCCATTGTTGCCATGTCCAATCCCACAGCACTTTGGTTTAAGACTCCCTTCATTTGCTCTTCCAGCATTCTAATCTTTTGGGAATCATCCATCGGTCCTTCAAAACCTCCTCCGGAGAAGGCGTCCTCCTGCTGATCCTCTTGCCACATACCGTTTCCAGCCCCGTACCCATCGTACGCATTATTACGTCCAGCTCTGATCTGATTCATCCCCGGACCTCGGCCTCTGTTGCCATACCCTTGAACACCTCCAGCAGGACCAACAGCCATAAATCCAGTACCATTTCCGTTTCCAAAGCCTCCGTAACCCTGATTGACCATACCATAACCATCTTGCCCAAAGCCTTGAGCATTAAAGCCATACTTGCCAGTGTTGTCAAATCCCTGATCGTTGAATCCGAACCCAGTATTGACAAAGCCATTGCCTCCGAGATTATCTCCCACATTGACATCACCCAGCCCAACATTATGGACAGCAGTCTCATTCCCCACTCCAACGTTACCATTCACAGCAGCGGTAGCGTTGTTGACATTAGCGGCAGGTATATTGACCACGGGCGGAGCCACTGGCGTGGGAGTGCCATCTCCATGAGCAGTATCAACCCGGACAGACTGGTGATCTTCGTTACCATGACCAGCGTTGCGAGCCAACAGAGGCTGGACCATGGCCTGTAAATTCTCTTGCCCTTTTGCTATAGCTTCCATGGTCTGCATGAAGAGGGCGAGCTTCTCGCGCACATCCTGCATCTCGTTCTGAATTTGGTCCATGACTTTCCGACAATTGGAGCGTGTAGAATAGCGGTGCGGATGTTGATCTGGAATCCTGTTAAGTACCTGGTACAGAGCAGGAAATAAGACACCATTCAAAGATTACCTGTAATGCAATATGAATATGAATGCAATGCAATGTGTCTGTGCGTTAGGGAAGTTTATTCCCCCAGTTCTAGTGCGAAGGTGCCGGTGCAGTGACAGTGCTGACAATTGGAATATCGGAGCTGAATCATAGAAAGCCTCATATATTGCTGAGAGAATCAATAAGCCGAGAGTACAATATCACTGAGAGTACAAAGAAGGCATGACCTCAACCAACAATCCTGGTGATGGTCAGCACTATGCAAATAAAGCATACGAATAACTACATGAAATGATCAAATCCTCCCAAAAGTCTGATACTCCTCTATCAACTTCTTGGTCTCCGGATGGCTTGGTCGATCAAGCAGCCCTTCAACAAGCTGGTTTCTCCTCTTAAGAACACGGCGTACGTCTTCAGCAGTTTCTTCCCATGTCGCTTCTCCGAAGCAATCTTCTAACTTTCGCTTCTGAGACACTGCTTCATCTCTGGATTTGATTGCCTTGTTCAGTGCATGCTGGACACTATACCGGGTCATCACTTCTTCCTCACACTTCTTGATGCTAGACTTCAACTTCTCCTCGAGGTCGGAAATTTGCTGCTTCAGCTTATCTTCCCTCTTCTTGTTGTTAGTGAGTGTAGCATTCCAAGTCTTATTGCAAGAAGATATCTCTCGGTGTGCTGCGTCGAGCGCTTTCTTTTTGGCTTCCAGCATGTCATGGGAACTTCTGAACTCTTGCCCCAGACGTTCGCGCTTTTTCTTTTCCTCGGTCAACTCAGCTCCTAACCTGTTTACCAGCTCGATCTGTTGTTGGAAAGCATATACGGCCTTGTTTTTCTCACTGCGTGCCTGGGCTAACTCTTGCTCTAACCCTTCGTTAATCTTCATCAAGGCTTCTTTTTCTCTCACAACTTGCTCGTAGACTTCTCTAGGAACAGTAGTCGGCTCTACTACCGGAGCGGGAACAAGAATTGGTGCATCTGCAAACGGCATCCTCAACTGACTAGCCCTCTCCTGAATCCAAACTCTATAAGGAGCATAGGCCTGGCAGTCATTCCTACCTAACAGTGGCTTCCCTTTGCGGTTAATACGCGTCCATGCACGTTGCAACTTGGCTAATAACTCCCCCTTCACGTCACCGGTGAAGTACAGAGATTCCTGTACTTCTTCCTCCTAAGGTGGATTCTTCAGTGCATATCCGAACTGGCGAATGAATAGAGAAGGGTTGTAATTGATGCACCCTTTTCTTCCGATCAACGGCACATTAGGGTACCCAGCACAGCTGAAGATAAGCTCGGATCCCAGCAGATCTCTATCAAACCACTCCATATCTTCCGACGATAGCCTCATCAGACGCTCCGGCCAACCAACTGGAACTGTAGTCTCTGCAGCAGATCCTCTCTTAGGAAGGTGACTCTCAAACCACATACTCAACAAGGGCACACACAGGTGAATATTCTTTCCCCTCCCCTTCTCATTCTTATAATGCAGTGAGTGGTAGAGATCTCCGAGTAAGGTAGGTACAGGATTACCAGCGGCAAACAAGTAGAAAGCGTCAAAGTCCACAAAATCCGGTATATTGGGGAACAGTACTATGCCATAAATGCACAAAGCCAACACAACATTGAAAGCAACCCAGCACCCGCTCTTGGCATACTCTTGGGCTTTACCAACTAAGAACTGAAATGAGAAGCCTGGAACTCCACGGGAAACAGTAGTCACAAGTTCAGAAGCATCAATCTGCAAGGCTTTTGCCAAATCCTCCGGCTTGGGCTTGGCGTCATAATGAATGAATGGAACCTGGTTCTGCACGGGCAGCTCAACGTACTCAGCGTATTCCTCCAAGGTTGGTCCCATAATAAAGTCAGAGAACGTAAAGCACCTCAAAGCAGGGTCGTAGAATTGCATCAAAGCATACAGCCCATCTAACTCTACCTCTGTAGGTTTGCACACCAATCTCAATAATCTACCATAGCTCATCCGGAAACTCCTACGAACACCCTCATCAGCAAGAGAGATCAACTCCAGTAAAGGAACAATATCAGGCGTAGGCAATTTGTAAGCGACCGTTCTCCTTAAGCTAGTCATGATCAAACACTCAGAAGTCTGGGCACTAGAACTAGGGAAATGCAAATGCACCTGCAGCACAGACACACGTTAGTGAAATGCAAATGATAATGGATATGCAGGCAATGCAATGCAAGTAACATTCAACAGGGACCGAAGCTGCAGCTGAATAGCCTAAACCCAATCAAGAAAGGTCTCAGATAGACCATCCGGAAGTCATCAAACCCTGGTCTCAGATAGACCTAACACAAAGCTCCCATACTGGTCTCTGACAGACCTCAAACCATAACTCCAACTGGTCTCTGATAGACCTCAAATCACATCTATAATTGGTCTCTGACAGACCTCCGAACTCTCCAACTGGTCTCTGACAGACCTCAGAACTCGTCTCTAATTGGTCCCTGACAGACCTCAGAACACATCTCCAAATGGTCTCTGACAGACCTCATAACTCTCCATAAATAACCAGGATCTCTGATCAAGAAACCGGTGGTCTGAAGGTCTAGTTACCTGCATAACCCTGAAATCCCCTCACAGGTGGGTGGCCCTATAACTGGCACAAGGTACGGCATCCTATGCGGTCGTCGGCGTCACAGACTTTCAGGGTTGATGATACGATTCCCAGAAGGAGTGGCATCATCAATTCCTGAAGAGGCCTCACTTAGCCAACTTCCAAATGATCGGTCCCCAGAGTCGACAATCCAACTAACCAGCAACCCACGCCAACCAAAGGAAGGGGCAGGAGGCCAACCAGAGGAACCTCGTCTGAGTGTAGATTTCATGGGACACCAAAGCAAGCAAAGCAAGCGGGCGCCCACTAATTTCTACTCTAATTCTAGGTGCACTCAAGCCCAGGTCCGGCTTATCTCTCAATATCAGAACACCCGTCACACCCCAAATACAGCAATAATAATCAATATATAAAGCTGAAAATACAAGGTTAGAAATATACAATAACTCCATACAAAATCCTCGACGGGAAAACAAGCGCTAGGATTGACTCGCTCAAAGGGACGTTGGATCCCAAATGCATAAGAACCATCGCAGTCCTTAGCAGCCAGGGGACGTTGGATCCCCAGCAGAGTCGCCAGCTGTCGCTACTGCGAAAATCGGCGCCGGCTGAACAGAAGAGTCGCCACCGAGCGTTTCCTTTCCCTCCCGTGGGATAAATAACGCACGGTGGCGACTCTTCTGTTCAGCCGGCGCCGATTTTCGCAGTAGCGACACACGTCAGGACTCACATCTCAACCTGTTGAAGAAATAGAACCTGTCCACGTCAGGACTTGCGCGCCTTCGACTTGCTGGGGAAATAAACCCCGTCCACGTCAGGACACACCCTTTGTCAGCAACCCGAAGAAGAATAAATTTGTCCACGCCAGGACTCTCGTATCTTGTTATCACAAAGAACTACAAACTTGTCCCTGTCGGGACGCATACTTCACCATTACGAATAAGGCTATCTGCTGGAAGTAAATGGTCCGCGTCAGGACATCAGCACAGAGAATAACCAACTCGGTCCACGTCAGGACGCCGCTTTCGATCAATACCAAGAAATCAAATCCGTCCACGTTAGGACTAACACACATCGTCAAACTGAAAGAAATGTCCCCGTCAGGACTCCACGTAACAATAATTGTGAAAAATCGAATCTGTCCACGTTAGGACTAGCACCTTTTATCAACTTGAAGAAATAATTCTGTCCACGTTAGGACTCCCACTTTTCTCGCACGAAGAAAACCCGCCAACATCGGAATAAATCGTCCACGTTAGGACATGTCGCTCCATCGATCCCAATCCACAAACTTCTTAGCTCTGACGTTACAGCGACCTTGAAGCGGACTCTACTGGGGATATTTGGTAACCAAACTACCAGACGCCTGCGGCAATTTCTGAAATTCTGATTTGTGACACCCTTTGATGACCAAGGACTCTGCAGGGAGTCGAGGAGACATTCCTCATCGTAACTCTGCCGAGGAAGTAAGAGAAATTCACAAATAACTCTGCTTAGGGATTAGGGAAGCCTTCTGTCAAATGACTCTGTGGGGAGCACTGCTGTAACAACCGTCATCACTGAATATCTCACGTCGAGATCTTGAATATCTGATAATGCATTTGAGCAAGAGCCCTTCCTGCCTGCATGAGAAACAACACCTGATTTATGTTTCAAAATGCGTATGTTTGATAATGAGGTACTGCTCCATCTGACATGGAAATGTTATGCAATTTTCCTTATTTGGTATATGCAAGCATGATCCTATATGCACATGCACATGCAGACTCGAAATGCTGAAAATAATGTCAACTCCGCTGGGGATAGTCAGGTGCTACAGAATATTCCAGCAAAATAAATGCTGGACAAGTGTAGTTGACTCAGCTGGGAAGTCGGGAACTTGAACCAAACACCTCGTTGAAGTAACACCTTGCTGGGGAACACAATTCTGCTGGGGAATAGCAGATGTGCCTGGTATAATTGAACTTCTGCTGGGGAGTGAACTGATATCACATGGTATTCTGACAGAATAAATGCCAAAACTCGCAACCAACTCCGCCGGGGAGAGTTTTAATCTGCGAGTTCCACTGGGAGGAATGAACACGCACAGAGAGCTCCGCTGAGGATGGGAAGATTCTCTTGGGGATAATCACCTGACTCCTCTGGGGGAGAGTGAATGACCCTGCGGGGAAAGGTGAACTTGTCTGAATACAGTTCACCAGTATTAATCTTCTGCGGCTAGACCACTCTGCTTGAGATGCGCTGTCTAAATACAGCCTATAATTTTGGAGACGCCGATTTTGCTGAGAATAAACGACTTTGCTGGAAAGTGCCCTTTTGGCTAAGCTACAACTAGCTGGGGAATTCTATCCTTCTTCAGGAAGAACCATGCATGACCTGCGTGAGGGTCGAGTCTTCTATTACTGCAGTCTCTTGATCATCTTCCTCGTACGGCTATGAAACCTGCGACAACACAAACAAGACAAGACAAGGCTATACAACCAAATCGATTCAGGTTAGTGACGTTATTTTCAGTTAATTCAAAGTTTTAGCAACTGTTGGCAAGGGCCAGTGACGTTATGCACATGCTAGTTTCATCAAACTTAGGCGTTAATCATGCACAAAACAGTAAAGAACAGTATCAAGTACTGAATAACGTATTTTATTGATTGGGCCCCTGAATGGGCGGAGTTTTGTACACGGGATGTAACTCCTGAAAAGAGGAAGTTACGCACAGCAAATACACAAGTATGCGCAAGAAGCATAAATATATTGACAAATTAAATTTGTACACATGTCGGCAACGGGATGCAGACAAACATCACGAACTGATCCTCCTATGACTCTCCTGACTCTAATGCTTTTCCCGGTATTCACACGTTCGAAGAGATTGTATCTGATAATCGACCTCCCGAGTAGATTCTCCCGCACCAACGTTCAATTGCAGTATCATATTCGGACCGCAGTCATTTGCTTTTCAAATCCCTAACTTTTGCGTGAACCGCCCTTTACGGGTTTTCAGTTCACCGGGATACCCCTTTTTGCCGAAGCCGCCCAGTGTAGGTTTTCAACTTCGCGGGTGTACATTTTTTCAATTTATCCCTAATTTTTGCCCGAACCTTTTCTTCTGTTTTTGGTTCGCCAGGATGCCCCATTTTTGCCTGGACTCTCTTTTTTTTTGTCCAGCGGGTCAATTTCTAAGCAAAGTATTTTTTAACTGCGTCCGAATTCACAGTCGATGTAAAGTCTTCACCGTCCATGGTGGACAACAACAATGCTCCTCCTGAAAAGACTTTCTTGACAACATATGGCCCTTCGTAGTTGGGGGTCCACTTGCCTCTGTGATCTGCCTGTGGCGGGAGAATCCTTTTCAGCACAAGGTCGCCCGTCTGAAAGCTTCGCGGACGTATCTTCTTATCATATGCTTTCTTCATTCGGCTCTGGTACAAACGACCGTATGCTAGAGAAGCTAGCCTCTTCTCGTCCATTAAACTTAGTTGGTTCAATCTGTTTTTCACCCATTCTGCCTCGTCTAGCTGAACATCTCGCAATACCCTCAGAGAAGGGATCTCAACTTCCAATGGTAGCACTGCTTCCATTCCGTATACTAACGAGAACGGGGTTGCCCCGGTTGATGTGCGTACCGTCGTACGATAACCGTGCAATGCAAAAGGTAGCATCTCATGCCAATCCTTATAGGTCACCACCATTTTCTGAACGATCTTCTTGATATTCTTGTTGGCCGCTTCGACAGCGCCATTCATCTTGGGTCGGTAAGGGGACGAATTGTGATGTTCGATCTTGAAATTCTGACAGAGCTCCTTCATCATTTTGTTGTTCAAGTTTGAACCGTTGTCAGTGATTATCCTCTCGGGGATTCCATATCGGCAAATGATATCTCTCTTGATGAATCTGGCCACCACCTGCTTCGTTACATTTGCATAAGACGCCGCTTCTACCCACTTGGTGAAATAATCGATTGCTACAAGAATGAACCGGTGCCCATTAGAAGCTGTCGGCTCGATCTTTCCAATCATATCGATTCCCCACATCGAGAACGGCCATGGCGACGACATCACATTTAGAGGACTCGGAGGCACATGGATCTTATCAGCATAGATTTGACACTTATGGCACTTCCTCGCGAACTTGAAACAATCAGTTTCCATAGTCAGCCAAAAATAACCTGCCCGCAGCAGCTTTCTCGTCATAGCATGCCCACCGGCATGCATACCAAATGCACCTTCATGTATTTCCTCCATGAGTAGCTTCGCCTCTTTTTCATCTACACACCGCAACAACACCAAGTCGTGGTTTCTTCTGTATAAGACACCATCCGGATTCAAATAGAAATTACCCGCCAATCTCCTGAGAGTCTTCTGATCTTGACTGGATGCCCCAGCCGGATACTCTTTATTCTTTAGGAAATTGAGGATATCGAAATACCACGGTTTATCGTCGGATGCTTCGTCAATAGCAAACACAAAGGCTGGCCTGTCAAGCCGAGAGATGACAATGCTGGGAGCCTCGTTCCAGAAATTGATTTTGTACATGGAAGCCAAAGTGGCCAGGGCGTCAGCCATTTGATTCTCTGCTCGCGGCACATGATGCAATTCAACTTTGTCAAAGAAAGGCAGCAGTCTCCTTGCATAGTTCATGTACGGTATTAAATTGGGCTGACGTGTCTCCCATTCACCTTTGATTTGATTAATCACCAGAGCTGAATCTCCGTATACGTCCAGATTTTTGATTCGCAAATCAATGGCTTCTTCAAGCCCCATTATACACGCTTCGTATTCGGCCTCATTATTGGTAACTGCAAAAGTCAATCGGGCAGTGAACGGGATGTGCGACCCGTGTGGCGTAGTGATGATTGCCCCTATTCCGCTACCGTAAGCGTTCACAGCTCCGTCAAATATCATCTGCCATTTGGAACCCAGCTCTGGTCCTTCGTCTGGCAACGGCTCTTCGCAATCTTTCATCTTTAGGTACATGATATCCTCGTCGGGAAAATCAAACCTCATAGATTGGTAATCTTCAATAGGCTGCTCCGCCAAGTACTCAGACAGCACACTCCCCTTTATAGCCTTTTGCGATACGTATTGGATGTCATACTCAGTCAAGACCATCTGCCAACGGGCAATTCTTCCTGACAACGCTTGCTTTTCGAATACATATTTGATAGGATCCATCTTCGAGATGAGCATGGTTGTATGGTTCAGCATGTATTGTCTTAGACGCTTGGCGGCCCAGGCTAGCGCGCAACAAGTCTTCTCAAGCATTGAATATCGAGATTCACAATCTGTAAATTTCTTACTCAAGTAATAGATCGCATGCTCTTTTCTTCCTGTCTCGTCGTGTTGACCGAGAACACAACCCATGCTTCCCTCAAGAACTGTCAAATACATAATCAAGGGTCTTCCTGCCACTGGGGGTATCAAAATAGGAGGCTCCTGCAAATACTGCTTTATTTTGTCGAACGCCTTTTGGCAATTTTCGTTCCATGTTACAGCTTGATCTTTTTTCAACAGCTTGAACAAGGGTTCACACGTGGCCGTTAGGTGAGATATGAACCGAGCGATGTAGTTCAATCTCCCTAAAAACCCGCGCACCTCTTTCTCTGTTTTAGGCGTCGGCATCTCTTGAATTGCTTTTATTTTAGCAGGATCGACCTCTATTCCTCTTTCGCTTACGATAAACCCCAGCAGTTTACCTGATCTCACCCCGAAGGTGCATTTGTTAGGGTTCAGTCTCAGCCTGAACTTCCTAAGCCTTTTGAATAACTTCAGCAGATTCACCAGATGCTCTTCCTCCGTCTGGGATTTGGCAATCACATCGTCAACATAAACTTCGATCTCCTTATGCATCATATCATGAAAAAGAGTCGTCATTGCACGCTGATACGTTGCCCCAGCATTCTTCAATCCGAAGGGCATCACTTTATAACAAAATGTTCCCCAAGGTGTTATGAAAGTAGTCTTCTCCATGTCCTCTGGCGCCATTTTAATCTGGTTATAGCCTGAGAAGCCATCCATGAAAGAGAATACGGAGTACTGAGCAGTATTGTCAACTAGCACGTCGATATGCGGGAGCGGAAAATCGTCTTTCGGGCTCGCTTTATTCAAGTCACGGTAATCTACACACATTCTCACTTTACCGTCTTTCTTGGGCATTGGTACAATGTTAGCGACCCATGAGGGATATTTTGTCACAGCCAGGAAGCCAGCCTCCCACTGTTTTTGAACCTCTTCTTTGATCATCACTGCCATATCTGGTCTAGTTCTGCGAAGCTTTTGCTTGACCGGCGGGCATTCTTCTTTCAACGGCAGGCGGTGCACAACCATATCTGTATCGAGCCCTGGCATGTCTTCGTACGACCAAGCGAACACATCACTATACTCTCTGAGAATTTCAACCAGTCTTCGCTTGACTTCGCTCTGTAGCGCGGCTCCTATGCGAATATTCTTCTCAACCCCTTCTGAACCCAGGTTAATGATCTCGATGACTTCTTCATGAGGCAGAATGACTCTTTCTTCTTGCTTCACCAACCAAGACAATTCTTCGGGAACGTCGCTATCTTCGACAACCTCTTCTTCGGCCTGAAATACCGGGTGCTCAAAGTCGGGACGAGTCATAGGTGGTTCAAGGATGTCATCTGAAAATGTGATCCTGCAAAAGGAATGGTTACATGCTTCAAAATGCGTATAAAGCGAATAACCTCGTTGCCATTTTATTGAAAAATATAAAACAGGGAAAACAGAGATCGAAATATTTGCACATAAAAACGCCTTTTATTTAATGAGAAACATGCAATGTTCATAACAGCACAGCCCTAAGCAAATCATGATGCCCCGGGCAAGACACCAGATTATTCAACAATTAATAAAACAAAGTATTACTGCTTGAGAGTCACAGGAACAATCTCCTGAATAGACCAGTTGCACAAGCCCTGTCCTGGCACGCCTGGCTGAATCCAGGTGTCCATATCGCAATCGCTGTCTCCTTCGTCAGACTCTGATGCAGCGTTGACGGTTTCATGACATACTCCACTGGCAGAGATGGTTATTGGTCCTCTGAAGCGAGGTGCTCCCACAGCAGGTGTTGAAGATGACGGTTGGTATCCCAGCCCGAATCGGTCCGTCTTCACAGGAATATCCAGCACTTTGCCCCAGCCTTTGGTTTCACCTGTCTCCACCAAAGCTTGAGCTTCTTTGTATGACGAAACGGCTATCTCTGACGCTTTGCTCGGCCCGGGACCTTTGTCCTTGATACGCAACCCTTCAAATGCCTGGCAGGGTGTTTCGTGAATCTCTCCGTCGACTTCCACATATTTAAATGACGACAAATGGCTGACCAGGATGTCCTCTTCTCCGCACACGGTGACCACGCTGTCTCCGACCATATATTTCAATTTTTGATGCAGGGTAGACGTAACTGCCCCATCCCCATGGATCCAAGGTCTTCCGAGCAAGCAGCTGTATGCAGGCTGGATGTCCATGATATAAAATTCGGTTGCAAATATCTCCGGCCCCACCTGTAGAGGCAATGTTATCGATCCGAAAACTGTTCTCCGCGTACCATCAAACGCCCTAACCACCAAGTCACTGGGCGTGCACAGGATTCCTCTGACATCTAGCTTCATCATTGCCTTCTTAGGCAACACATTCAAAGACGATCCGGTGTCTACCAGTACATGCGACATGACTGATCCTCTGCACTCGACAGACACGTGCAGCGCCATATTATGATCTCTTCCCTTCGGGGTCAAATCGAAATCTGTAAAGCCCAAGCTGTGGCCTGCATTCACGTGTGCCAACACTCCTTCCAGCTGATTTACTGAGACACCTTGTGGTACAAAGGAAGTATCCAGGACTTTTAGCAAAGCGTTTCTGTGAGCTTCAGAACACAATAGCAATGACAATATAGATATTTTGGAAGGTGTCTGCTGCAAATGCTCCACGATCTTATAATCACTTTTTCGAATCAAGCGCATGAACTCTTCTACATCTTTGGATGCCGCTTCTTTTTCGCTTGCCTGCACAGGGACGTTCTCACCCATCTTCCCTTTCCCTTTTGCTAGTCTTTCGGCCTCTACCTCGGGCGAGATGAAGATTCTACCACTCCTGGTCATACCTCCGGAACCAACAACATTATCCACAGTCTCAGCTGGCTGCTTGTTAACATCAATCTTTATTCCGTCACAATACACCTCCAACCCATATGACCATGGGACTGCTTTAGTGCTCTCGTACGGGGTTGGTCCAGCCTTAGTTATGGTGATCGGTGGTCGCTGAGCCGGTGCCGTGATAGTGATTGTCTTTCGAGGGATCGTTACAGTGGCCACATCACTCTGATTATCTGCTACTGCCCCTGCAGGCTCTTCAGTTGCTGCTCGGTCAAACTGTAGTGTGCTGCTATCTATTAAAGCCTGAACACCTTTCTTTAAATCATCACACCCCCCAGCTAGGGTCCAACATTCCAAACAGTACTCATCACATCCTGGATAAACACCCCCTTGCAACAGTCTGCTTTTTATCTCGCTCAGCGGCGTCTTCAGATCATCGACATTCATAATCAGATTCAAACCTTCCTCTGTTAGAATGGCATTTGCCCCATGATTAGGCATGGGCTTTTGCACTATATTCGGACCTGCCGTTCCGAAATTGATAGCCTTATTGTCCAATAGATCCTGCACAACATGCTTAAAAGCATGGCAACCCTCTATATCATGGCCCGGAGCCCCAGAATGAAACTCACATTGCCTGCTTGCATCGTAACCATACGGAGGAGCTCCCGTTATCGGTGCCAGAGTCCTCTTCTCTACCAAGTTCAACCCTAACAATGTCTGTAACAAGTCAGCATATGTTGAAGGAGGCTTCTCGAATACTCTTCTCGGTTTACCACCCTGGAATCTTCGTTGGAAAGGTTGTGCCCCCTGCTGTGGCTGCTGCTGCTGCTGTTGTTGGTGTTGTTGCATCGGCTGTTGCTGTTGAAACGGAATAGTAACATTCGCCACCTGCTGCGGCTGCTGATACTGGTTGCGACCTCTGCCCCGGCCTCTGCCTCGGCCTCCAAACACTGCGCTTGCATCGCCCTGACGGCGCCCACCAAAAGCCTTACGGTTACTGCTAGATGCAGTTGGTTCCTCAACTTGGAACTTTCCCTGCTTAATGTTACGTTCAATCTTTTCTCCCATCAGAATTAAGTCTGAGAAACTGGCCAGAGATGTATGAAACAACTTGTCATGAAACATGCCTGTGAACGTGCCGACGAACATGTCATTCATTTCCTTGTCTTCTAACGGAGGACGGACCCTAGCAGCCATGTCGCGCCATCTTTGCGCGTACTCCTTAAAGCTCTCATCCTTCTTCTGAGATAGCCCTTGCAGTTGAACCCGGTTGGGCGCTAAGTCGCTGTTATACTTGTAGTGAGCTACAAATGCCTCTACTAGTTGCTTCCATGTCTTTATATTAGTCGGTTCCAATCCCATATACCACTCTAAGGACGGGCCAGATAGGCTATCTTGAAAGAAATGCATAAGCATTCTCTCATCAGTTGAATATGCAGACATTCTTCGGTAATAAGCCCGCACGTGCACTTTCGGACAGGTGTCTCCTTTGTACTTATCAAACGTAGGAGCTTTGAACTTGATTGGCACCCTCAAGCCAGGTACCAAACCCATTGTTGACATGTCTAAACCCACAGCACTTTGGTTCAAGACCCCCTTCATCTGTTCTTCCAGCATTCTGATCTTCTGGGAGTCATCCATCGGTCCTTCGAGACCTCCACCGGAGAAAGCGTCCTCCTGCTGATCCTCTTGCCAGTTACCATTACCGGCTCCATACCCTCCATATCCATTATTACGGCCAGCTCTGATCTGATTCATCATCGGGCCTCGCCCTCCGTTGCCATATCCTGGAGCAATTCCAGCAGGTCCAAAAGCCATTAGGCCAGCGCCATTACTATTTCCAAAACCTCCGTAACCCTGATTGGTCATGCCATAACCATCTTGCCCAAAGCCTTGAGCATTGAAACCATACTTCCCAGCGTTATCGAATCCCTGATCATTGAATCCGAATCCAGCATTGCCAAAGCCGTTGCCTCCCATATTATCACCCAAGTTGATATCACCAAGCCCAACGTTATGGACAGCAGCCTCAACGTTACCGTTCCCAGCAGCGGTAGCGTTGTTGACATTAGCAGCAGGTATATTGACTACAGGCGGAGCCACTGGTGTGGGAGTGCCGTCTCCGTGAACTGTATCGACTCGCACGGACTGATGATCCTCGTTTCCATGCCCAGAATTCCTTGCCAACAGAGGCTGCACCATAGCCTGCAAATTCTCCTGACCCTTTGCAATAGTCTCCATGGTCTGCATGAAGAGTGCCAACTTCTCACGCATATCTTGCATCTCGTTCTGCATTTGATCCATGATTCTTCGACAGTTGGTGCGAGTGGAGTATCTGTGCAGGCGCTGATCTGCAATCCTGAAAAGACCTGGTAAAGAGCAGGAAATAAGATACCATCCGATGATTACCTGTAATGCAACATGAATATGAATGCAATGCAATGTGTCTGTGCATTAGGGAAGTTCATTCCCCCAGTTCTAGTGTGAAGGTGCCAGTGCAGTGACAGTGCTGACAATAGGAAAAATCGGAGCTGAACCATAGAAAGCCTCATATATTGCCGGGAAAATCAATAAGCCAAGAGTACAATGTCACTGAGTACAATGAGAAGGCATGACCTCATCCAACAGTCCTGGTGATGGTCAGCATTATGCAAATAAAGCATACAAGCAACTATATGAAATAATCAAATGCTCTCGAAAGCCCTGTACTCTTCTATCAACTTCTTGGTCTCTGGGTGACCTGGTCGGGTGAGCAGCCCTTCAACCAGCAGATTCCTTCTCTTGAGAACACGGCGCACGTCTCCCGCAGTTTCTTCCCATGTCGCTTCCCCGAAGCAATCTTCTAGTTTTCTCTTTTGGGACACCATTTCATCTCTGCATTTGGTTGCCTTGTTCAGTGCATTCTGGACACTATACCGGGTCATCACTTCTTCCTCACACTTCTTGATGCTAGACTTCAACTTCTCTTCGAGGTCGGAGATTTGCTGCTTTAGCTTATCTTCCCTCTTCTTATTGTTGGTGAGTGTAGCATTCCAAGTCTTATTGCAAGAGGAGATTTCTCGATGTGCTGCGTCGAGCGCCTTCTTTTTGGATTCCAGCATGTCATGGGAGCTTCTGAACTCTTGCCCCAGACGTTCGCGTTTTTTCTTTTCCTCAGTCAGCTCAGCCCCTAACCTGTTTAACAGCTCGATCTGTTGTTGGAAAGCATACACGGCCTTGTTTTTCTCACTGCGTACTTGAGCTAGCTCTTGCTCTAACCCTTCGTTGATCTTCATCAAGGCTTCTTTTTCTCTCACAATTTGCTCATAGGCTTCCCTAGAAACAGTAGTTGGCTCCGCTACCGGAATAGGATTAAGAACTGGTGCATCCGGAAATGGCATCCTCAACTGACTAGCTCTTTCCTGAATCCAAACCCTGTATGGCGCATAAGCTTGGCAATCGTTCTTACCTAACAGCGGCTTCCCCTTGCGGTTAATACTCGTCCAGGCATGCAGCAACTCAGCTAGCAATTCTCCCTTCAAATCACCTGTGAAGTACAGAGATTCCTGTACTTCCTCCTCCTAAGGTGGATTCTTCAGTGCATATCCGAACTGGAGAATGAATAGAGAAGGGTTGTAATTGATACACCCTTTTCTTCCTATCAGCGGCACATTAGGGTACCCCGAACAACTGAAGATGAGCTCGGATCCTAGCAAATCTCTATCAAACCACTCCATATCTTTCGACGACAGCCTCATCAGGCGCTCTGGCCAACCAACTGGGACTGTAGTCTCTGCAGCAGGTCTTCTCTTAGGAAGGTGACTCTCAAACCACATGCTCAACAAGGGTACACAAAGATGAACATTCTTTCCTCTTCCCTTCTCATTCTTGTAATGCAGTGAGTGGTAGAAGTCTCCGAGTAAGGTAGGCACAGGATTACCAGCGGCAAACAAGTAGAAGGCATCGAAGTCCACGAAATCCGGTATGTTGGGAAACAGAACTATGCCATAAATGCACAAAGCCAACACAGCATTGAAAGCAACCCAGCACCCACTTTTGGCATACTCCTGGGCTTTACCAACTAAGAACGGGAGTGAGAAGCCTGGAACTCCCCGGGAAACAGTAGTCACAAGTTTGGAAGCATCAACATGCAAGGCTTTTGCCAAGTCCTCTGGCTTGGGCTTGGCGCCGTAATGAATGAATGGAACCTGGTTCTGCACGGGCAGCTCAACATACTCAGCATATTCCTCCAGAGTTGGTCCTATAATAAAGTCGGCGAATGTAAAGCACCTCAAAGCTGGGTCGTAAAACTGCATCAAAGCATACAGCCCATCTAACTCTACCTCTGTAGGTTTGCACACCAATCTCAATAATCTACCATAGCTCATCCGGAAACTCCTACGAACACTCTCATCAGCAAGAGAGATCAACCCAAGTAGAGGAACAATATCAGGCGTAGGCAATTTGTAAGCGACCGTTCTCCTTAAGCTAGTCATGATCAAAACTCAGAAGTCTGGGCACTAGAACTAGGGAAATGCAAATGCACCTGCAGCACAGACACACGTTAGTGAAATGCAAATGGCAATGGATATGCAGTGATGCAATGCAAGTGACATGCAACAGGGACCAAAGCTGTAGCTGAACAGCCTGAACCAAATCAAGAAAGGTCTCAGATAGACCATCCAGGAGTCCTCAAGCCCTAGTCTCAGATAGACCTCAAACAAAGCTCTAGTACTGGTCTCTAACAGACCTCAAACCATAACCCCCATTGGTCTCTGGTAGACCTCAAATCACATCTCCAATTGGTCTCTGACAGACCTCAGAACACATCTCCAAATGGTCTCTGACAGACCTCATGACTCTCCATAAATATCCAGGATCCTCTGATCGAGAAACAAACCGGTGGTCTGAAGGTCTGGTTACCTGCATAACCCTGAATCCCCTCACAGGTGGGTGACCCTATAACTGGCACAAGGTACGGCATCCTATGCGGTCGTCGGCGTCACAGACTTTCAGGGTTGATGATACGATTCCCAGAAGGAGTGGCATCATCAATCCCTGAAGAGGCCTCACTTAGCCAACTTCCAAATGATCGGTCCCCAGAGTCGACAATCCAACTAACCAGCAACCCACGCCAACCAAAGGAAGGGGCAGGAGGCCAACCAGAGGAACCTCGTCTGAGTGTAGATTTCATGGGACACCAAAGCAAGCAAAGCAAGCGGGCACCCACTAATTTCTACTCTAGTTCTAGGTGCACTCAAGCCCAGGTCCGGCTTATCTCTCAATATCAGAACACCCGTCACACCCCCAAATACAGCAATAATAATCAATATATAAAGCTGAAAATACAAGGTTAGAAATATAAAATAACTCCATACAAAATCCCCGACGGGAAAACAAACGCTAGGATTGACTCGCTCAAAGGGACGTTGGATCCCAAATGCATAAGAACCATCGCAGTTCTTAGCAGCCAGGGGACGTTGGATCCCCAGCAGAGTCGCCAGCTGTCGCTACTGCGAAAATCGGCGCCGGCTGAACAGAAGAGTCGCCACTGTGCGTTATTTATCCCACAGGAGGGAAAGGAAACGCTCAGAGTAAACCTCGCAAAAACGGGAAAAGGTATGGTCATCGCAACCAAAACCTGGATTCGGGAGTCGGTTACGCGAGGGGAAGGTATTAGCACCCCTCACGTCCGTCGTACTCGACGGGATCCACGCTTGTTTTCGGGTATGGATTGTTATTCTATCTACGCTAAAGGTCTGGGGTTAAAAGAAAAGGAAAGGAAAATAAAATGACTCGGCAAAGTATCGCACTTTATGCCTACGTATTCCCGTCTGGAACGAGAAATCAGAGTCAACGTAGTTCGCCTACCTACGGGAAAGGAGGGGAAGGTTGCTCGCTAGGACGTCGCATCCTATGCCTACGTACTTCCACACAGCATGAAAGATCAGAGCAAACGTAGTTCGGGCTACGTACGACACAAGTCTGTCCTTGATTGATTTTATACCTTCTGAAAAAGGGTTTTCTTATCAGCAGTCCCGGCGGACAAAAATGACGTCTTGATGAGTTCACCTTCTTTTACGGAAGAAGTGTCTTTTATTGTGTTTGAAATCTTTATGTGTTTTTCTGTTTGTTTTGAGAAAGAAGAGTCAGAACTCTAACCTACGGTTGCGAAGGGAATCAGACTAACCTAATGTTATCATGCATGGGTTAAAACCTAGTGTCTATCATGCTCCTCTCTTGCACAGAGAGAAACAGAGATCCTACGGGATAGGCAGAAACAGAAACAATAACAGATATAATAAAGCGGTAAAATGCATGGATGCAACAGTACAAGCGAGGCAAGGGAGTCCCACTCAACCTCGAACCTAGAAAACAATAGGTGAAAGTGAACAACATTCACCTTCAACCCAACAGGGTAAACAGCAAACAATACAGTCCAGTAAAACCAAACAATACATCAGAAATGAAATACAGCAGAAAAATAAACAGCATCAGCAGCTCTGAATCAACATCTGGCTTCAAGTAATCTCCAATCAGCTACAGGCTTCAACAAGCATCAATCTCCATCTTCATGACCTTCAGGCAAGGGCTTTGATCATTAGTCTTCTATCTGCAATGGCTTTTCTTCAAGCTCAAACCTCCAGGATGAGGGATCAGTCACCAGAGTGAATTGGGTGTTAAGCAATCAGTTGACTACCAAAGGTGGTGAACAGACTGCTTCTAACACAAAAGACATTTTCTCTCAAGAGTTCTATCTCTTAGACACTATCACCAAGCCTTCCAAAGGAAGGGGGTGGGTGTCTTAGAGAGACTCTGTATCACAGAGAAGAATGGATGCAGACAAGGCAATCCATGTTTGAGAAACAAGCTTTCTAATCTAGAGCTCTGCCTAGCTCCTAAACCCTAATCTCCTCAACAGCTGCTAGCAGGAATCTCCTCTTCAACTCTGGAAGTTGATCTTCAATCTCTGGATCTCCCATGACTTCATCTTCACAAGTCTTCAGCTCCTAAATCCCCAGACAATCCCAATACCCAAGCAAGCAAGCAATAATCCCCAGAGGGCACACCACACCAGTCAATCAAATACACAGTAGAGTAATAGCAGTAGGGGAATCCTGACTTTTTCTAAGGGGATATAATAACTACCCATAGCCCCTATAGTCCTATAGCTAACCTATTCAAACCCTAAGTCCTAAGGGAAAAGAATCAAATCTCCTAAGTCATCACCTAAAACCCTAGTTTTGTTCATGTTGTTCATACCTAAACTAAACACCTAAAATTAAGTCTTAAAAATGGGAACTAAATTGTATCTACAAGTTTAATATCTAAACTAAACAACCTAAAAAGAATGGACAGAAAATATTAAAGCAATTAATAGAACAAAAATTAACAAAATCATGCATGAAATGAAACTATTTAAAATGCTATTTATTTGAAAAATATGGGAAAAATATCAAATAAAAAATAAAATGCAATTTTTATTTTTTATAATTTTCTTGACTCTTCAAAGAAAATGATGCGAAAAGAATGAATTAAAAATAATGATTTTTTAATTTATTATGATTTTTTTTAGAAAATGCATGAAAAATGTAAAGAAAATAAAAAGAAAATATAAAGAAATAGATGGGAAGGGGTGCAAATAGAAACACGCTGCAGTTGAAATCCCAGTTGGGCTGAGGAGGTGGGGTGCGCGTAGTAATTGCATTAGGCCCAACGTATTCAGAAATTGAATTAGAAAATGCCAGAAAAATGGAAAGCAATACGGTGTAAATAGCAGTAGAATCACGTTGAAATGTTTGGGCTCATTGAGAAGGGGGTGTGTATAGCAATGCAATTCAGGCCCACTCAGAATACTTAAATGAAACGGTGCGTTTGGCACCCCAGAGTCTCCCTCCATTTCTCGCTTTGAACGTGGTCCGTTGGATGAAGATTTGAGTCAATTGTCAAAGGGCAATCGTGTGGCCATGGCTTCGTCATCAACCTCCAGCCAAACCCTAAGCTCTGAAACCCTAACCATGCACGACTCATACTCTCCTCTGTTCTCCCTCATACCTCCATGGATCCACACGACTCCAAGAGCAAAGTTGCTCTATGAACTTCCATCTATACAGCCATGACCATAAATCTTCCTAAAACTCAAGCAATCAATCAATTCGATGAAGATAACAGTTGTAATCCGCCATTGTCACCTGCCATCAACTACCTCAATTCTCCACAAAACTCATCCTAAGCTAATCTACAACTCATCCTGATCCTAGCATGCTAATCCACTACCATTTTCATTCCTTATTCTAGCAATTACAAGTCTCAACAGTTTTGGTACCTCATGCTTAAACTTCATGAAACCTTCCCAAATTCATCCAAAACAGTCCTCTATCCTATCTTAACAACTTTTCACTAGCAAAACCCTAAGATTCTAACTAGATCATGCAATATGAAAAGAAATCAAACCTGGTGCAAAATGGTGAAACAGCTATGGAAACCCTCGAATAGGATGCTTGCAGGGATGGGAAAGTGATCAGCAACCTTAATGATGAATTCTGTATGCAATATCCTTGGTGCAAACTCCTTGAATCTTGCTCTTGAGAAGATCTTTCAATTTGGATGTTTCTCTTGAATAGCACAATTCTCCTTCCAATTCTGCCAATCTTGATGTGAATTAGGCTGTTTTGATGATGATGATGAAGATTCAAGCCAAGGATATGAAGGTTGATGGAGATTATAGAGAGTTTGGGAAGCTTATGCCAAAATGAGAAAGTGAATGAAAATTGAGGTTTTGAACAAATGGAGTCACCAACCCTTGCATGAACCTTCTCATGCCAATATATAGGTGAGGTTAGAACCTCCTAGAAACTTGGAGAAGTTTCCCTTGTGCAAATTCCCTTGGATTTTGATTATGTTTCTTACATTGCAAGCAACCATGGATAACTCTTAAATCTTGAACCAAACTCAAAATTCTACTTTAGCCAATGTCTTTAAAATGATCTTTCCATTCAAAATGACCTATAATTTTGCTTCATTTGGCCAAGATATGAAAAATATCATTTTTAAGTCCATTTTTCTTCATTAAATTCAACAATTTTGAAACCTTGTTCTATGAACTTTTCCAATATCTCATGGTCACTTTTCTAGACTCAAAATGTCATTTGGAGCAAGTTTGAAGTTGTAAGTTTTTCCATTTGAGGTCTCCTTATATGAGTTTTGGGCATAGGTTAAAATGACCTGTAATTCACAAATGACCAAAATACCCTTTGCTTGCCAAGACCATAAGTAGAGCTCCACACATCAGATTAAGGCATACCATACCTCTTTAGAAAGCTAAGACAATGAGGAACAACTCTTATGTTGACCAGAAATTCATTTGAAATCTCCTTGAGGGGTAAAAATTGCTTGGAAGTCAAGTCACTTTTACAGACAAAATTTCAGATACCTCAGATGACCTGTAATTTGCAAGGACCATAACTTGAGTTCTATAAATCTCCTTGATGTCTTCTACCACTCAAATTAAAGGTATTGAGATCCTCTACAAGTTTCATGTTGTCCAAGGATCCATTTGAAGCTTGAATTTTGACTTATCTGGCTTGGAAATTTGACCTAAACTAGGGGGTTTTACACAGAAACCCTAATTTAGAAACTCCTCTTCTCCTTGATTTCTCTTGATTTCTTCTTAGCATGTCACCATATCCTTCTCTATATGTCAAAGTATGAACCCTACATCTCTCCAATAGACCTCAATGCCTTTCAATCAGTCAATTGACCTATGGTTGACCTATGGTTGACCTAGATGAAACCCTAGTTGACTGTCTTCAACTGCAGCTCTTGTACTCACATCAATGACTTGTCTCTTTCTCCAAATGACTTTCTAAGTCTCCCAAGATGTCTAGATACTCTCCATGCCTTCAACTCACAGCTCACAACCCCCTTGTTGATCCTCAGATCCCTCAGATAGGAGATGGACTCAAAGCTTGATCTGATGAACTCTCTGCTTTCAAATTCTTTTCTGATGACTTGAATGGGATTGAATTGGGATAATAACCTCTTGATAGGCCTCTAGAGATGAGAATAATGATTGGTCCCCTGTTGGATGACTTGCCATGCTATGCTATGCAGATGATTAGTCTATGTACATGACTCTATATGCAAATGCTAATGATATTGAAACATAAATCCAGTGAATAAGGTTGAGCAAATTTTAGGGTGCAACACTTAGACCTTTAGCTAAAGACTTTTCTTTCTTAATCAACAACTGATCAAGACTTTCAATGCTCGAGCACATAGAAAGAGACTTACTTGGCTCAAACTTCACATCAAGAGAATTTGATTCTTAAGCATATAACAAGAGACTTTGATGCTCAAGCACATAGCAAATAATTTCTTTCTAAACTACTAAACACAATTTGTTTAGCAGAATAAAGAATAAGGTGTACTTCATACAATAAGAGGTACATGGGAATAACCATAACAAAGACCATAGCTCTTAATATTTTTAATATATTCAATGTTTAAGAAATCTTAAGGCTTTGTACAATTTACAACAAATAATAGAATTTCTGCATCCTTGATTGTGTTGCCATTGTTGATCTTGTTATTCTTCAATTCTGATAGAAGTGTGAAACGATTCTTTCTTCTTAGCTCTCTTACTTTATTTTCATTGTTATTGGTTCTAGCTTGAATCTTCAGTTACTTATATAACAGTTGCAGAATGATAGACGTTGGAAGAGATAACTTGTACAAGTGTATTTGTTACTCCATAGTACAAGAGACGTTGAAGATCGATACACCAACAGATATTGATCCATTATGTAACTCTTTTAACCATAGCGTATTCCTTGTGATCTTGTACTATAGATCTATTGAGAGTAGATATCAGTAATGCATGTCAACTCTTCTTGAGCTATATGAATACAAACTCTAGCTGACAAACTAATTTGCTTTCTGCAGTACAGATAACTCAACTTTGTCACTGGTTCTGAATGATCACCAGAAGCTGATACATTCAATAAGTGTAGTTATAATATATTACTCTTCTAATATTGATACATTTATCTTTAGAGTCTACACAAACCTATATTATCAGACTTCACTTAATGAACGTTCTTTAGTTTTAAACCACCAGAAGCCAATAACTCAGCTTCTTTCAAATGCGTCCTTATATCAGATTCTGAATAGATTCTTCTTAAGCTTTAGAACCTACATACTTTAGAACACATCAGATAACACCATTGTTCTTTCAATACTGTTGTTATCAAGAAAACCTTTAGGAATACTTGTCATGAACAAATCTTATTCTAGCAATCTCCCCCTTTTTGATGATGACACACATAAGTATTTAAGAACAATGTTGGGCTATTTTAATTTTCTTGGCAACATCAAAGTATGAGGTTTGTAAGCTCCCCTTGAGTCTAATATTCCAAAGGTTAAGGTTTGTAAGCTCTTCCTAAGTTCTATATTCGAGAAAACTAAAATATATCTTCCGGGAAAAACAAATAACCGAAATAACAAAAATTTAAAATGATAATAAATGAATAATTAAAGTCAAAACGGGTTCAGTTTCTCATTAAATACTTCTATATCTTTCTCCTCTTTTTTTCACATCAAAAATAAAAATAAAAATAAAAAGAGAAGAAAATGAAAATAAATACTTTCATAAATGCAAATCAGACCATCATTACTTGATCAGTTCCTAAGGAAGAGAAAACGATTCAAGTAACAGAGAGCATTAAAGCATGTACATTGCATCCTTAATAATTATTGGTCGTAACACTTCCAAGACCAAGAAAAGGATTTTATACCATTGTTTGGGATACCTATACTCTACTATAAAAGCATCCAAAGCGTAAGTCTTTTTCATCAACATCCTTCAGAGCAACATGGAAGCAACGCCTAAAAGTACCAACATCTCAGCCATAACTCAGATTTCAAAGGATGCTACGATTCTGGAGACGCAAGGTCCACAAAAACCAACAGGTTATGAAACTGGTTCTTCATCCGCAATACTAAAACCTTCTGAGGCAGGTTTGTCATCAGCTGTAATGAAACCTTCTGAAGTAGGTTCATCAACAATTGCTCTGAGGCTTAAGAGTAAATCAATGAAGAAGAAGAAGAGGTCTAGATACAATATGGTGTTTCAGATGGTTATCTCTGACTATGAAGATGAGGATGAACCATAATACACATGGGAACTCTTTTAACCATAGCGTCTTCGTTGTGATCTTGTACTATAGATCGATTGAGAGTAGATATCTGTAAAGTATGTTAACTCTTCTTGAGAAATGTGAACACATACTCTAGTTGACAAACTGATTTGACATTGTAGCTTGATTTGATACATTTAATAAATGTAATTATAATATATTTATCTTCTAATGATGATACCTTCAGCTTAAGAGTCTACACAAACCTATATTATTATACTTTACTTAAAGAACATTCCTCAGTTCTGAACCACCAGAAGCCAATAACTCAGCTTCTCTCAAATGCGTCCTTATACCATATTTTAAATAGATTATTCTTAAGCTTTGGAACTTGCATACTTTAGAACATATTAGATAACACCATCGCCCTTTCAATACTTTTGTTATCATTAAAACCTTAAGGAATACTTGTCATGAATAAATATTGTTCTAACAAACCCCAACTTGGTTTTCTTATTTGAAACATACAAAGATACCAACATAATATTCTCAATTACACCAACCTAATTAAACGTTATCGACTCTAATCTAGATGGTCACCCAATCAAAAAATAATTATGTGTAGTTTGTTTGTGTTTATGCATAAAATAGAGGTTGAAGATAATGGTAATGCTTTGTAATTTTGGTTTCGTTTAGGTTTTACACTAGTACTTTGCTAGAATATGATGCATGTATGAGTATATATATATGCATGGGAGGAAATAGGCAAAACTAATGCAAGAAAGGAATAAGAGGAAAACAAAGTTTGAGGTTTTGAAAGCAATAGGTCGACCTATGAAAGCAATAGGTCGGCCTGTCAAGGTCATTAGGTTGGCCTATATAAGCAACAGGTCAATCTGTAGAAGTCTTAAGGCAGCCTATATGAGGTGATCTGAAGGTAGTGGCCATATGCTTCATTCTTAGAGCGTGTAGGTCAACCTATCCAAGCTATGTGTTAACCTATATGAAGCAAAACCTTCTATATGTCGACCTTAACTCGTATGTGTCGGCCTATGCAACATTTTTAACACTTAAAATTCATTTTTGATGCATGAAACATTCCTAAGGTATATTCAATTATTTTCAAACTTATTTGTATGGATATCTAGACTTTAGTTGATACCGCGCAATGTACAAATAGGCTAAATTTTGTCCTAAGTTTTGACATCATTCAAAACATGACTAGATGGAAGAATGCACTCACACATCTTTCATAATCAATGAGAAATATTTTTTGACCAGTCGTCCAACACTTAGCATATTGCACTTCATTCCAAGGATATAGAGTACATCTTTGATCGTAGCTTTTCCTTCATTGCTCTTTTCAATAACTATGTCACTAGTACGTTCTGCTTGCCACGAGCTATTATCAACAAGTTTGAACTTTTCTTCTTTGATGAGTCGATATATGCTAACTAAACTTTTAGACCAGTCATGCAATTCGAGCAGCCAGAGTTGAGGAACCATATCTTGGAGTTGACATGGTTATCTACAACTGCAGCCATAACCAACATATCTTCAGAATCATTTTAATTTCGGTGTGAATGGTTTTCTGCTTCCTCCTTGCCTTTTATCGCTCCCTTGTAATAATTTACGAGCAATTCTTGACCAAGGGACCCCACTTTCCACAGTTATAGCAATGCACACCATTTTTCTCTTTGTCTTTCTGATAGAAGTTTCCTTTTCCTCTTTTTGAGAATTCAGAAGCCCTATCATCGACCTTATGCTTTTGAGGATTCTACCAAGACTTATTGCTCTGAGTTTTGTCTCCTTTTCCTTTGAAATTTTTGGAACCACTATGCTTCTTCGAAGCCCGGGTCTGCAATGCTTTTATCAAATCTTGAACCTCTTTCCTTTCTGAAATTCTGGTATCAGATATGAGATGCCGAAAGAGATGTCACAACACTAATATCTGAACAATTACCAATATATGAACAAGATAAAATGCAGTTAACAGTTGTAAAGAGACACAAGCAATTGTTAACCCAGTTCGGTGCAAATACACCTACGTCTGGGGGCTACCAAGCCAGGAAGGAAATCCATTATCAGTAGTATCAATTCAGAGCTAAACTCCCCCATTTACAACCCCTCACTTAATCCCTACCCAGTGCAATTTCTATCTAAAACACCTTTATATATGAGACACCTCTCACTCCCCCTTAATCAAAGCAGTGATAACAACAGATTAATAAAATAAAGAAGACACTCTTCAAAGATAATACTTGATCTTACTTAACAGCTTCAATCAAGAACAATATACAACCTAAATATGTCTACCACGATGCATCAAAAGATACAAAGGGTGACTTACAAAGTCACAGACAAGAGACTCTCAAAACCTTAAACCCTTATTTTACACCCCCGATTTTCTTATTATGAATGCTTGCATTCTTTAGGTATAATAAGTCCTTATTTATAGAATCTTCTAGTATGGGCTTGGACTTTAGCAAAAACTACCTCAGATTCGATAAAATCAAATCAGATAATTCTTCAAATCTTTTCATAAGACAATTCTTCAAATCTTTTCATAATTAACACCAATTCAGATTTGATTAAATCAAATCAAATCAAACTCCAAATCTTCTCATAATTAAAACCAACTCAGATTTGATCAAATCAAATCAAACTCCAAATCTTCACATTGTAAATCTTCTGCAGAATCTTCTCCACAAAAATAGGAACAAATATTTTATAGTTTCCTAAAAAATCTCAAAGATCCTTTTTTTATGAAATCCAATTAAATCTGCACTTTGTTCCTAATAAATCTCTTTGACCTGTGCATAATGACGAGGTATATCCAAGAGGATCTCATCAAATCAAAACACATCTGTCAAGAGATATAAAATAGCAGCGCCTGCTGTACCAAAACAAGATGTCATGACATTTGTCTGAAACACATGACAGTAGTACTGTCATAACAGTTGATGAAGATGTTATAACATCTTGCTTAACATCAGTGTAGAAGCATGTTTTACCAAAATTTAGCCAATCATAGAACCATGGAACTAACAATCTCTCTCTTTGGTAAAGTTTGGATAAAACAACCAAACCATGATAAATATTGAGATATAAACTTATCAGAGCAGCAACAACAACAGTTTTCTCCAGTACATCCAGCCTCACAAACTATCATGCTCCCCCTTAATAGTTGCATTCAGCAAGCAACAACAAAACACTACTCTTTCCTTAGTAGTGGCAAAGTCCTATAATAATGTTGGTCATTATGTCAATACATGTGACATAACATCAGGACAACAGATAACACTAATACCTTACTCCCCCTTTTTAGCCAAAATTTGACACAAATTAGAGTAAATGTACACACAAATATTCTACAGAGAAAAATAAATTCTCCCAGATAATAACCAATGTTGTTTCCTAGGTTATTCACAAGAAGTAAGCACAATCCTAGTTCAAACCAACAACCTCACAAAGCCAGACCCATAGTCACATTGTCAAGGTAAAAAGGTACACCAGACAGCACAATGTCAAGACATCTTGTCTGACATCACGACCTCATCAGTGGTGCAAGAACACAAGCTAGCCTGAGAATCAGCAAACTTTGTACAGGCTACAACAATGCAGCTACACATCAGACAGGTACACAGCTCCCCCTGTCATGCATAATCAGCACTCCCCCTAAAAGAGAAAACCCAAACACATGAAGAATCACTTCAACATATTCATATTCACACATTGGAAACACATGCAACTTTACACCCCTTGTTTCACAAACCACACCAGAACCAAACCTAATAGAAGAGGTAGTCGTAGGATAGACATAACTATCTGCATGATCACTAAGATTC
The DNA here is from genome assembly GCA_963859935.3 of Lathyrus sativus. NCBI lineage: Eukaryota > Viridiplantae > Streptophyta > Magnoliopsida > Fabales > Fabaceae > Lathyrus > Lathyrus sativus. The sequence goes on from OZ012735.1 coordinate 541,640,807, forward strand.
AGCTTTGAAAGACCAGAAAAATCTCCAAGATGTCAGGATGAATGTCCTAGAATTGTTTCCTTGACTTCCATATGCACAAAATCAAAGCTGATGGTGTCTTGATCTTGATCTTCACCAGTCATACAAATACAAGACAAAACACTTGGATAGAGGCCCAAAAACCTGCTGACCAAAAATCCCTTCAGTGGAAGCCATATCATAATGCTCTCTCCTTTATATTACTCCCAACTAGCAATGACATGAGCATCTAGAGAGGCTGACCCTATCTTCAACAAGCCATGAAAGATGTCATAACATTTTATAAGACATCAGGCGTAACAATAACCTCATTATTAGCAGTAGCGGAAGAAACTTCATATATCACTCTGACAACCATCAGTAGTTGTCAGGCCAGACTCAAAAATCTATCCTCTTAGCTTTCAATCTTCTTGAACACTACATAATAGATGGTCTGATCACACAATCTTCTTCCTTATTCAAAATACCAAAAAGTATCTTCCCTAGAACTCGTCCAAAAACAGACAAGATGCCTGCTCTGATACCAATTGAAATTCTGGTATCAGATATGAAATGTTGAAAGAGATGTCACAGCACTAATATCTGAGCAGTTACCAATATATGAACAAGATAAAAAGTAGTTAACAATTGTAAAGAGACATAACCAATTGTTAACCTAGTTCGGTGCAAACACACCTACGTCCAGGGGCTACCAAGCCAGGAAAGAAATCCACTATCAGTAGTATCAATTCAGAGCTAAACTCCCCTGTTTACAACCCCTCACTTAATCCCTACCCAATGCAATTTCTATCTAAAACACCTTTAGATATGAGACACCTCTCACCCCCCTTAATCACATCGGTGATAACAACAGATTAATAAAACAAAGAAGACACTCTTCAAAGACAATACTTGATCTTGCTTAACAACTTCAATCAAGAACAATATACAACCTAAATATATCTACCACGATGCATCAAAAGATACAAAGGGTGACTTGCAAAGTCACAGAAAAGAGACTCTCAAAACCCTAAACCCTTATTTTGCACCCACGATTTTCTTGTTGTGAATGCTTGCATTCTTTAGGTATAGCAAGTCCTTATTTATAGACTCTTCTAGTACGGGCTTGGACTTTAGCAAAAACTACCTCAGATTTGATAAAATCAAATCAGATAATTCTTCAAATCTTTTCATAAGATAATTCTTCAAATATTTTCATAATTAACACCAATTCAGATTTGATTAAATCAAACTCCAAATCTTCTCATAACTAAAACCAACTCAGATTTGATCAAATCAAATCAAATCAAATCAAACTCCAAATCTTCACATTGTAAATCTTCTGCAGAATCTTTTCCACAAAAATAGGAACAAATATTTTATAGTTTCCTAAAAAACTCAAAGATCCTTTTTATGAAATCCAATTAAATTTGCACTTTGTTCCTAATAAATCTCCTTGACCTGCGCATAATGATGAGGTATATCCAAGAGGATCTCATCAAATCAAAACACATCTGTCAAGAGATATAAAATAGCAGCGCCTGCTATACCAAACTAAGATGTCATGACATCTGTCTAAAACACATGGTAGTAGTACTGTCATTAACAGTTGATGAAGATGTTATAACATCTTGTTTAACATCAGTGTAAAATCATGTTTTACCAAAATTTAGCCAATCATAGAACCATGGAACTAACACTTTCGACAATCTAAATCTCACACACCTCCAATGAACCAACCAAATCTTCCAATTTCAGGATTTCAAAATTTGGATTCTTGAATATCTATGATAACATGATAAAAGTGAGAGTTCAATATACACATTACCTTCTCAACTATCATCTTATCAGTTAGGGTTTCACCACAACCCTTCATGTGATGGACGAGATTTTATACCTTCGACACATAACATGCAATATTTTCATCTTCTCCCATTTGCAGCAATTCATATTGCCATCGCAAAGTCTTCAATTTGACAACTTTGACTTTCTCACCCCTTCATAGTACTTGACAAGAATATCCCATGACTCCTTATTCGATTCAGCATGAGAAATCTTGTCGAAATTCACTGAATCTACTGCCAATTGAATGCAATATGCGGCCTTGCAGTCTTTCTTCTTCACCACCTCGTTCACGACTCTCTGAGCATCAGTTGCATTCTCAGCAAGCTCAGGAATGACATTAGTAACCACTTTTAGGGTTTCATGAAAGCCGAACAAGGACTTCATCTGCTTGCTCCACCTGTTCCAATTTTTGTCATAAAAAAATGTAAGAGAATTCTAAATGCCATTAGTACCATTCATCTCTGCCGCAATTGATTAACTACCCACGATCTCAAAAATACGATCACCGATGTGTGATTCTTGAGAACACGATAAAAAATCTACCCGGAGCTCTAGATACCAAATTGTTAATGCGCGAGGTACTTTTATTGAGGAGAGAAAAAAAAGAGAGAATGAAGAATAATGATTTTTATTATTGAATCTAATTGTATAAATTAAATTACAAAATATGTTTATTATAAAACTAACTTATATACTAAGTAACAAACCCGAAACTCTAATTAACTTTGGACTTGGGCTACACAACTTGGATTATATCATAACAGATTGAAGTTGGTCTTCTACCTTTTTACAGTATATTTCTTTATTAATGAAATTAATATGTTTTCTTTTTATATCTATTTGATTAATATAAGATATGAATTAATTTTGAATAAAGTTTAGATCTCTAATCTTTAGTTGATCTAAAATTTTAAATCTAACATATCTTCCTAAAGCATTTGTTGTTATTGCGGTATTACTTACCTCAAAGGGATAAAGTAAAAATAAAAACGAAGTTCCTAAGATAATGGATTCGTGAATATTTTTAACAAAGAGGAAAGAAGTGTTATAACATAGTTGATATTTACAAATCTTAACACTTGATAATTTATAAGAAACTTGTAATTTGTTACCATTTTCTCCTCTTAAGGATTTCTTTGTCTTTTCATAAAACTGAGTTGATATTAACCCTTCTTGAATGCAATTTAAATTTGTACCATAATCTATTAATACAATTAATTCATAAGTTTTATCTTTAACAACTAATTTTATTATACTATACCATTAATATAATATTATTTTTTCTATTTTGTTAATATATCCTTCTTTACTAACATTGTTAGAGGTTGACGAAGTTCGAACATTTTGATTATTTTGATTTCGAATAATTAAATTTTGTTGTATTTCTAACGACTTGATTTATAAATCTTCATCTCTAACTTTTAAGAATGTAATTTCATTTGTTGAATTTTTTATTTCTTCTTGTAAATTTTATATTAAAACAATTTTTTCAACTGGGTTTTAAATAAATTCATAACATTCTTAAATTTAACTTTGTGTATATCATTTTTATGAATATTGTCTTCTTCAATGATATCTTTAATGTGTCTCATGAAAGCTTTCTTTCCTAGTCTTGCATTTTGTTTAAAATTCCTATTAAAGTATTAGCTTGATAATTAGTAAAAACATTAATACTTTTATCATAGTTTTCACAATTACAGAAGACTAAACCCAAACATTCATCTGCATTAAGTTTTAATTCTTCAAGATTATTTATTTGATTAATTTCTTCATAAGATGATTCTTCAAAGGATGAAAGATCTTCTTCTTCAGAATTTAACATAATATTTTTTAAAATATTTATAAGACTTTCCTTTAATTTTTCAGAGATATTTAAATTACTAATCTGGTGTATTTTTTCTTTAATATTAAACTTGTTAGAGTATTGTCTAAAACGACCACATTCAAATCATATAAGATCTTTATCTTTTAATTTATTTTTATTAAGTTTTTTATAGGGATTTTTACTATAATTCTTTTTATAAGAATTTTTTATAAAATTCTTTGGTATCTTTGTAAGATTCTTTTTTATGATAATGTGAATTCTTTCTACATTTTCTAACATTTTTCTTATTCTTTGGATTACTAGGTGCTCTGAGAGGATCAGTTTCAGTGTTTCACACTCTTTGTAATATGATTCCATTTCACGTTTGTTATTTACCTTTTCTTTTGATCTTGTTTTGTAATTTGTAATCAATACAAATTTGAATATTAGTTTTATAATGTAATTGGACAATTCTCCCATTATTAAAGAGTTCTAAGTATAGTTCCATTAAAATTATGCTTCATATTAATTTTAATTTTTTAAACAAATAATTTAGGTAAACTACTAATAAATCTTTCTTTCAAATACTTTATAACACCATCAGACTTAAGACAGAGTTTAAATAGAAACATATCTCTATACCACCTATAATCAGACATAATTAAGTAATAGAGATTTATTAATTTCTAGTTTAATGGTTGAATCTACCCTAGCTTTATCTTTTGGGCCAAAGATGTTATCCCACCATCCATTTAATTGGCCTGTAAAATCCATAACTAACAATTCCTTAGTTTTTTTTTTTATCACTATTGTTCTTAATTATGTTGTAGCAACCATTGTCATATTTTGAATAATATCTAATATATGTTGTTCAGAGGCACTATCTATATTCCATTCAACAATGAATTCTCCTGAATAACTATTTTTCTATAAAACTACTCCTATCTTCAAACTACACATTTGCAAAAGAAGGTCTAAGATAATAATTTTTTGTTTTTGGCCTAGGGGCTTTATTTCTTAATCTTGTTAATATGTTATCATTTTATTATTCATAAGATAGAGTATTAATTTCCCCCCAACGAAGAAGTTCCTATGTTCAATGTAACACCCCATTTAAATTATTTAATCATTTTATACTTTGTTGTGCGTGTATTGATTGTGATGTTCTTAATAAAGGTCTGATGTTAGGGGCGAGGGTGAGAGTTGACCTTAGTTGGAGTAAGGTGGATCTATAATAATAATATTAACTATTTAATAACAATAATAAGAATACTATGGTTATTGATATTATTATTTAATTATTATTGATAACAATATTAATAGGATAAAACTTATTATTATTATTATTATTATTATTCATTGGATTAAATGAATTAAAACCTGATTAAGGGGTTAAGAGAGAGTTAGTGGAGGAATTAGTCAGTTAACACGTAAAAGAGGAAAAAGGCAGAGAAATGAGAGCTAGGGCAAAAAGAACCAATTCTCCATTGTTAACTTCAATCCAAGGTAAGGGGGGAGAATGAATTTAAATATGGGTGATTTAACATGAGAGGGTAGTGAGAGGTCCTTTCTCTCGTAGGAATTGATGTTTGTTCTTGCTTATTAGTCTGATTTTCGTAACGTTATGATTTTTCTTGTAACTGTTGTCATTGCTGAATATTTCTTGTCTGATGTTGGATGAATGAATCTAGAACTAATACGAAAATCGTGTGGAAATCCATTAATGTTGTAATGTAATCCTGACAGTTAATATATCTGAGAATTAAGGGTTTAACCGTAATCGAAATTAGATCTAACGAGTGGAATCTTGAGAGAATGGAAGATAAGAAGAATGAAATCGATATAAAACTGAATTTTAAGATGAATGGGAAGATAAAATGATGAATCTTGAGTAGAAACTCATGAGAATGCTGAGATATGAGTTTTTTGACAAATCTGTTGGTCATACGCGTATTGAAGGTGTTAATACACATATGGGGGACTTCACAAGGGCTGTACGCATAGCAGACGTGCCCCGTCCCCAATGCCAACACGACCATCTAGTGATACGCGTATGATATGTGTATGGGCTTGGGCAATACACGTATGAGGGTAGTCATACACGTAAGAAGTGTCTCTGAGAGATTTTGGAAGGCGAAAGCCTCTGGCGTTTCGCGTAAGGGAGTGTCCATACGCGTATGACAGCAGGGCAGTACGCGTATGGGGAAGGGTATTACGTGTATGGGCAGCTTGGGCTGACTTTTCCCCAATTTTTGTGATTTTTGTCCCGATTTTGCTTGAAACGCAATTCCGCTTAATCGGTAGGATTAATATGACTAAAATGAACCTAAGGAAGATTAGTAATGAATTTAATTAGAGAGAATATGGAAAATTATGTTTTTTCCCTTAGGGGTGTGATTGATATATGAGGGCCAGGACCGTTCAGTGTGGACGATCTATTGTGATGATGGTAATTCCCGAGAGGATTACAGTGAGCGGATGGCTCGTGTGGATCATTGAGGATCGTGAATTATACTTGAAATTATTATTATATTTGCATAATGGTGTTGTCATGCATTTCATGTCATGTGTCTTGTGGAGATGACTAGGTGGGAATCCATGATGGGTGCCTAGTTCATCTGGACATCATGTGGAAGTCTTTGTGGAGATAAGTTGTAGTTCAGAGGAACATATACGACTTATCCGGATTCCGACGAGAATTGGGTTCTAGGGTGAACCATATGTATTTGCGTTGGTACCACATGCATTGTGTCGAGTCAGTGAGTCACATTACATATTTGTATTTGATTATCGGCTATTAATGCCGAGTGATTGAGATGGCACGTGTATGTGCGTTGTATGGTATGATTATATGTGTGTTGTGTAACTACCCCTTAGCATGTGTATTTCACCGCTTATTTATTGAATGTAGTTCTCACCCCTTTCCTGTTTGTTGCGTCTGTGCTCCTTGGGGAGTGCAGATGACCAGGTACCTGAGTAGTGCTTGGAGTGCGTTGCTATTTGATCGAGTATTAGGAGTCGCTCTGATACGTAACATGGGATGACGGGATTACGTTATATTTTGCATATTTTCTTAATTAATTGTCACATATCTTTTATTTGTTGGATTAATGATGTATAACCACCGGTTGTGGAAATTATGTTTAAATAATTGAATTTATTCCGCTGTTTAATTGAAAGCTAGATATCATTGGTTTAATTATGAAAAATGAAGTGACTTAGTGTGACATCCTACTTGTTTTGAGAACTCTGATGTACTTTTATGAAATATTTTCGTATATGTTTTATCATACGCATACGGGGTAGAGTGGGGTGTTACATTTAAGATTTTTAATTTACTCACTAATTCATCTAACTTATTTTTAGTATCATGTCTAACACCCTTCTATCCCACAAGAGTTCACGATAATTAAAAACAAACATATCAGAGCATATCACCGCAAGGGTGCCACATTTCGTCATAAAATCACATTAACGTCTTACTCTGTAAAACGGGTTCTGTCAACATAAATTAAAATCAAATACTACGCAAAGGAAAATCACATTTCAACATAAATCATAACTCAAAAGTCTTACAACAAGAAACTCATAATATGATGAGGTCAACAACAAAAAGTACACAATGGTTCGACTCAAACGTCTTGATCCGATGTTACATATCAGAGCAAGACCCTCTAATCAACAGAAATCATCAACATACTACAAGGCTAATCTTCACGCACCAAGAGAGTTAATCCTGATCATCTGCACGTTATCCATGTGGAGATAACATTCAAACAGGCAGGGTGAGTAATCACAAATCATTATAAAAGAAATAAAGATAAGATATATTAAGATATCATTCATCATACAAAAACAACATCATCATGAAATCCATACATCACCATTTACCAAGTATTATACTCACACCTTCATATCATGGTATCATATACACATCTTCATTCATAAAGTCATCAAATCATCTACTCATCACCAAAACATCACTTAAGTCACAGCATCATCACACGCCATGTTAAGATCACCTCATCAATAATAACATTCATTCATATAGATGTAACGCCACATAACATGAAATGAAACAACATAGACTCATGCATGTGGTATCAAATCAACATGTTGATGGACACTAGACCGAAGTCCTATCAACAACATAAACACCCCAATCCACACGATGGGATTGAAGCCAACACTGGACCGAAGTTCTATCAACAACACTGGACCGAAGTCATACCATGCCATGAATGCATGATGAAAAATGTCATAATCATCATCACAGGATCATCAAGGTTGCATCATCATTCATAAAGGCTCACCAAAACATCATAGAATTGTATCATCATTATGCATCATAAGTTTGTATATGATATCATAAATCAACATGTAATAATCATCAAAAAAACATCACATAAAAAACTCAAAGAATGCAGACAACAAGACACAAGCCAACACAAAAGAAGGAAAAAAGAAAAAGAAAAACACACAACTCCTGCTCGCTTGGTGTTTGCCCGGCGAAGCAATTTGCTCGCCTGAGTTTTTCCTGGCGAAGCAGGGGCAAATTCCATTCCCCATAGAAAACCATGAGGACTCATTTTTCACCCTCTTCTCGCTCCCACTTTTTCCTGGCGAGACTAGGGCAAAATTGCTTCGCCTAGCAAGTTGGGAAGTTCGTCCGGCGAAATTGCGTGAACTTGCAACTTCTCAGTTGCGATTCTGCTCCAATTCAGACCCAAAATGGCTTACGATTCCATTACTAATCAGTCCAAAATTACTCATAAGTTGCAATGCAATCAACACAATAACAACAACACATCATAATAGGTTTCATGCATATCATCTTATACAACTCAAAACCCCACTTTCATCATAATCTCATCATGTTCCCCAAAATCCCCAACTACCTACATACATCTATCCTTATATCAATTATAATGATAGATGATACTCCCCATACCTTAGAGAATTTGATTCTGATCCTCCTCTTGAGTTATTCCAAAATTGCTTTGAGCCCTAGCCTCTTCTTCTACTTTTTCCTCAGAGCTCTTATCCCAAAATACGAACGTACCAAAATGATTTTCGTTTCTCTCTATTTTCCCTTTATGTCACTTTTACCCCTTGGACCCTAATATGTTTTCCCAACTTTATCCCCACTTAATCCAACCAATTTTACTATCTTTCCCTTAGTGTTTCAACTATTTATTTAAAATAATAATAATAAGATATTCACATTATCCACTATTATTATTATCAAAATAATTCTAATAAATCATATACTTTTAAATATCCTCAACACTCTCCTAAGATCAACAATACCCCCAACACAAATCATCAGACATCAAAATACTTCACCAATATTCACCAAAAATCACGAATATTTATAATTAATAAATTAAATAAATATTCTAATCATTTTGGGGCGTTACAAGTCTCCCTTATATAAAGAATTTTCGTCCTTGAAAATTATCTGAAGGAAACGGAGTCGGATACGACTCCCTCATCTGATCTTCATGTTCCCGAGTCCAATTTTCACCAGCTGGTCCACCCCATAACACCTTCACCAAATCTATGTCTTTGCCTCATAATTGTTTCATTTCTCGTCATTCAATCCGCATTGGTAATGCTTCAACAGTCAGGTTATCCCTCACCTGTACGTCATCCATTTGGATCACATGCGACGGATCTGGAACGTATTTCCTTAACTGAGACACATAAAACATATCATACAAATTCATAAGTGATGGCAGTAAAGAAATCTGATAGGGTACCTCCCCTATCCTCTGCATAATCTGATATTGACCAACAAAATGTAGAGTTAGCTTCCTAGACTTCAAAGCCCGTCTTACATCAGTCATTGGCGTAACTCTCAAAAACACGTGATCTCTTTCTTAGAATTCAAGTGCTTTCCTTCTCTTATCATGATAACTCTTTTGACGACTCTACGAAGTCCTTATCCTTTTTTGGATCATCTTAATCTTCTCAGTTGTCTCCTGCATAATCTCAGGTTCAAGTACAACACTCTCGCCTGACTCATACCAACACAATGGGGTTCTACACCTTCTACCATACAAAGCTTCATACGACGCCATCCCAATACTAGCATGAAAACTATTATTGTAGGTGAACTCAATCAACGGAAAATGGCTATCCTAATATCCTCTTTGGTCCAATACAAAAGCCCTCAACAAATCCTCTAATGACTGGATAGTCCTCTTTGTCTGACCGTCCGTCTGCAGATGGTATGCAGAACTCATCCTCAACTTAGTACCCAAAGTATCTTGTAAACTTTTCCAGAACCTCAACGTAAATCTTGGGTCTCTATTGTAACACCATTCTAAACCCTGTGGAATATATATAAATAATCAGAGTAAATTATCATGCATCTCAAATAAGGGTGTCACCTATAATTCAAAACATCACACATATACTTGTCATGCTTAATAACACTTAAAATAAATTCATGCTTTTCATATACTTTAACATAACATGTAGCAACATAATTACTTCAATCATAAATTTACATAATGAAAGCCCCATGATCAACTCATTCAGAATCATCACTTAGGCATAAAAGTCTATACTTCACATAACTCAAATAATAATAACAAAATAAAGTAGAGTACATAAAGTATCTCTCAAACATAAATCGAAATGATCCCTGTTTTACATGATCAGAGCACGACGCGACCCAACATAAGTAAAGAAAATAAATCAGCTAATCCAACGGCTACCTTGCACTAGAAGCAACTCCACTCCTCGGTACCTGAGCGATGTCGTACAAAACATCATTCCAACAGAAGGGTGAGAACTCACATAATTATTGAAATTATAAGATAATATATAATTTAAGGCATACAAGCATAATCACAATTATTCTCACACTTTAAAAGTTTCATCAATATATTATCACTCAAGTTACCATACTATTCATAAGTACATACTCACAAATCCACAATTTCACCAATTCATCAATTTCACATATTTCGCATAATCTCATATTTCAACCAAACTGGCCATTTGGTTCATATAGAACCCATTAATTCTCATCAATTCCCATTCAGAATTATGGATACATCGCTTATACCCCACTAGGAACGACATCTCAATCATTCTACCCCAGTGAGTACCTCACTAGGAACGACATCTTAGTCATTCTACCCCAGTGCGTACGACTATATCACTTATACCCCACTAGGAACGACATCTCAGTCATTCTACCCTAGTGAGTACGAGTCTTGTCCAAGTCTTATGTAATGCAAACCATGATAACTGACTCAAGATAAACATATGCATACACACGTAATTCAACACAATGAATTACTTACCACATACATTGATATTCATTTATACAATGTTTTCACACTACAATGGCCATCACCAATAATCACATTTTCATAATCATAACATTCTTACTTCAAACATTACCACCACACTTAGTAAATAATACACAAAGTATCAACACAATTCAATATCAATACACACAACACACATTACTAATTAATCATAGAATAATTAATTCATTATCAATAATTAAATTCACTATTCAAATGGTATACAACACATTTTATAATACAACCACAACTGTATTATCATTACAACAAGCAATAACTATCATGTATTTCAAGTTGTTACGCACCAAAATATACTTATACAAGCATACACACAAGTATTCGATAAATTACCCACAAATAATTTCACAACCGGCAGCAAACAGTGCAGCAATTCATTAATAGAACATATACACAATTGACTTCCCAAATACATTAGATATAAAAATATTGAGAAACCAATAATCTTATCTATATTTTATTATATCCTTGTTCATTAGCTTTCCAACACTTCAAACAGGGACCAAAACGGACTTACGGATCAAAAGTTACGTCTAAACGATTTCGATCGAAAACATGAACAGTCATGACGACAACATGCAAAATTTTATGTGTTTTTCACCGTTGGAGGCCTTCCGGACCTCCGATTTCGATTCCTTAAAAACCCAAACTCTTAAAAAATTACAATCTATCCAATACTGTAATTATCTCGAGTAAATTTACAATTTTAACACAATTAAATCATCTAATCATCGTTTTAAGATTATGCCTAAAATCTTTGAAATGGATGGATATAGGTTTTATCTTCCAAAAAAGAAAAAGAATGCACACATATAAGGCACACAAACTCAACATATAATCATCATATAACAGCCACCATGGAGATTAGGGATTTTTATCCTAAATATGCTACTATCCACCATACACTATCATACAATCCCAAAACCATGGAAAGACCCACCCTTACCTTGATTCCTTGGATTCTAGAGCTCTTGTTCTTGGGGTTTTCTCCCCTCTTCTTCACTTCTCTCTTTGCCTCTTTTCCTCTTTTCTATCTTTCTAATCATATTCTCTCCTTTTCTTATTTTATCAAATCTCACAATTTCTCGTTATTCTAATGGACTTACTTAACTCACTCTCCCACTTATTATTCACACTCACAATCTAGTCCCAATTACTTATTTATACCATTTTCACATATTATTCTACCAAATAAAATAAATCAATTAAATTAAATAAATCAATTAATTAATTAATATAATATAATTAAATAAATAATTACTAAAATTAGGGTGTTACATATATCTGACACAATACTCGAAGGTATCCCATGCAACTTCACAATTTTCTCAAAGCACATCTTAGTTAGCTTCTACATAGAATGATTAATCTTCATCGGTAAGAAATGAGCCGATTTAGTTAATTTATCCACAATCACCCAAATGAATCATTCCCCTTCGCAGTCTTCGGCAATCCCGACACAAAATCCACGGAAATATTATCCCATTTCTATTCTGGAATATTCAACGGTTGCATCATACCCAAAGGCTTTTGATGCTCGATCTTCGACTTCTGACAAGTCAAACATGTATATACAAATTCAGCAATATCCTTCTTCATACCTGGCCACCAAAACAATTTCTATAGATCCTGGTACATCTTCATAGCACCGGGATGAATACTTAACCTACTTCGATGCCCTTCCTCTAGAATACTCGTCTTAATTCCCAGAACATCTGAAACACACACTCTATCTCTAAATCTCATCACACCATTCTCACCAATTCGGAATTCACCTCCATTACCTTAGTTAATTAAGATCCACTGATCAACCAACTTCAAATCAAATTGTTAACCCACTATGATTTCTTACAAAATACCACTAGTAAGTTTCAACATACCTAACTTCACACTTTCAAGAGTCTCTTCACATGCCAAACTCAGATCTCAGAACTGTTCGATTAATTCTAATTCTCTCATCATAAGCGTCGGCATATGCAATGACTTCCTGCTCAATGCATCAACCACCACATTTGCTTTACCAGGATGGTAACTCAAATCAAAATCATAATCCTTCAATAACTCCAACCACCTTCTCTTCCTTATATTCAACTCTTTTTGATCAAATAAGTACTTCAAACTCTTATGATCGCTGAACACTTCAAATTTAGAGCCAAAAAGATAATTTCTCCAAATTTTTAACACGAACACCACAGCTGCCAACTCTAAGTCATGCGTAGGATAATTCCTTTCATGAACTCTCAGTTGTCTTGAAGCATAAGCAACAACTTGTCCATTTTGCATCAACACTCCACCAAGACCCATCTTCGACGCATTACAAAAGATTCATTCAGATTAGGAAAGATTAACACCGGAGCGGTCGTCAATCTCTTCTTCAATTCCAAAAAGCTCTATTCACAAGCAACGTCCCACGTATAAGCTTGAACCTTTCGAGTCAACGATAAAGCCAATCTAGAAAAACCTTCTATGAACTTACGATAGTAACCTACAAACCCTAGAAAAGTTCGTATCTCAGTAGCAGACTTCGGGGTCTCCCACTACAACATAACATTAATCTTAGAAGGATCCACAACAATTCCACCACTTGAAATCACATGGCCAAGAAAACTCACTTCTTTCAAACAAAAATCACACTTTGAGAGTTTTGCATGCAACTTCTTCTCTCTCAATACTTGCAACACAGTCCTCAAATGCTCAACATGCTCTTCTTCAGATTTAGAGTATATCATAATATCATCAATGAAAAACACTACAAACTTGTCTAAATACTCATGAAAAATCAGATCCATATACTCTATGAACACACTAGATGCACTGGATACACCAAACGACATCACAATGTATTCATAGTGACCATACCTCGTCCTGAAAGCTATCTTCGAAATATCATCAAGTTTAACACGAATATGATGATAACCAGACCTTAGATCAATCTTGATAAAAGCACAAGCACCCACTAACTAATCTATCAAATCGTCAATTCTCGGAAGTGGATATTTATTCTTGATAGTCAATTTATTCAATTGCCGATAATAAACACACAACCTCATACCACCATCTATCTTATTAACTAACAACACAGGAGCACCCCACGGAGAAACACTCGGTCGAACAAACTTCTTCTCAAGCAATTCTTCCAATTGTTTCTTCAATTCACCTAACTCAGAAGCGGACAGCCAGTAAGAAGTCATTGACATCAGACTCGTTCCTGGTATCAAGTCCACTACAAACTCTACTTTACGCTTTGGAGGCAAATCACTTATGTCATCCGGAAGCCCCTCTGGAAATTCACGGACGACGGGTAATTCGACACTGGCAGCTTCACGATTAACTTGCAACGATGCAAACATCGAAAACATTGAAGCTTCGTCTTCTAGAAGTTCGTTTACTTGCTTAGCAGACAAGAACATCAAATCTCTATTATCACCAAACTCAGGAAAATCCACGGTCTTGTTATAACAGTTGATATGAACATAGTTGAACTCCAACCAGTTCATTCCCAGGATTACATCGATTTGGTGTAAGGGTAAACACATCAAATCCATCACGAAACTCTTTCTAAATATTGTCAAAGGACATCTCGAACACACATAAGTAGTAGTAACAGAACCATTAGCAGGAGTTTCTATCACCATACTACCATTCATATCAGACAACTTCAAACCCAATCTAGTAGCACATTCAAGCAAAATAAACGAATGAGTAGCACCAATATCAATAATAGCGACCAATTCAACATTGTTAATAAAACAAGTACATCGAATCAAGTTATCATTCTGAGGAACTTATGAACAACTTAAAGCGAACATTCTACCATTAGTCTGAGCAGGAGTAATAGTCTTCTTCGGCTTTTGACACTGGGTACTGATGTGGCCCTGTTCACCACAGTCGAAACAAGTCATACCTTCATCCTTGCACTCGATAACTCTATGACCCCTCTTACCACATCTGTAACACCTCAACACACTATTGTTGCAAACTTCATCATGATGGCCTTGCTCGCCACACCTGTAACACTTAACAGAAGCGGGGGTTGCTCCCTCATTTGTCTTCTTCCCATCTGAAACCTTTTGTTTTTCTTTGTCAGTTGGAGTCGCATAAGGCTTTTCTCTATATTGTCCTTTCTCTTTCTTCTCACTAAGATGCTTGTAGTGAACAGATCGAGCTCGACTATCCTCATCATAGATTTTACTCTTACCCACTAACTCAGCATACCTGTGAATCTTTTGGTATCCAATACCCTACTTGACCTCTGGTCTCAATCCATTATCAAACATGAGACATTTAGACATCTCAGCATCAACATGGTTGTAATGTAGATAAAACTTCACCAGCGCTTCAAACTTTTCCGCATACTCTGCCATAGTCATGTTTCCTTGCTTCAGTTCAAGGAATTCTATCTCCTTTTTTCCGCAAGCATCTTCAGGAAAATACTTTCCTAAAAATTAACTCTTGAATACAACCTAAGTTATCTCAGTACCAACATCCTCCAACCTCTGACTCATGTCATCCCACCAACCTTCATCCTCTTCGGGTAGCAAATGAATACCAAATTGTACCTGTTGAGTGTTAGTACATGCCATCACTCGGAAGATCTTTCCAATCACCTTAAGCCACTTCTGTGCACCATCTGGGTCATGAGTGCCCACGAAAGTTGGTGGATTGTTCCTTTGGAACTTCCCCAAAGCACGAAACTCATCAGGAGCTCCACCATTATGATTATTATTAGCCATCACTTGAGCAAGTGATTCAAATGCATCAACAATAGCAAGGTCGTTTCTTTCAGCCATTCTGCACACCACCAACAATGTTAGAAGGAATAATTCATCGACAATGTACACACACTCGTTGAGTAACAAAGACTAACATCATACAAAACTTGGTCGGATGGACCAACCTGCTCTGATAACACTAATGTAACACCCTTCTACCCCACAAAATTTCACGATAATTAAAAATAAATATATCAGAGTATATCATCGCAAGGGTGCCACATTTCATCATAAAATCACATTAACCTCTTACTCTGTAACACGAGTTCTGTCAACAGAAATTAAAATCATATACTACGCTGCGGAAAATCACATTACAACATAAATTATAACTCAAAAGTATTAAAACAAGAAACTCATAATATCAAGAGGTCAACAACAAAAAGAACATAGTGGTTTGACTCAAACGTCTCAAACCGATGTTGTATATCAGAGCAAGACCCTCTAATCAACAGAAATCATCAACATACTACAAGGCTAATCTTCACACACCAAGAGAGTTAATCCTGATCACCTGCACGTTACCCATGTGGAGACAACATTCAAACAGGCAGGGTGAGTAATCACAAATCATTATACAAGATATAAAGATAAGATATATTAAGATAACATTCATCATACAAAAAAAACATTATCATGAAATCCATACATCATCATTTACCAAGTATTATACTCACAACTTCATATCACGGTATCATATACACATCTTCATTCATAAAGTCATCAAATCAACAACTCATCACCAAAACATCACTTAAGTCACAACATCATCACACGCCATGTTAAGATCACCTCATCAATAATAACAGTCATTCATATAGATGCAATGCCACATAACATGAAATACAACAACATAGACTCATGCATGTGGTACCAAATCAACATGTTGATGGAC
This sequence comes from Lathyrus sativus, assembly GCA_963859935.3. NCBI lineage: Eukaryota > Viridiplantae > Streptophyta > Magnoliopsida > Fabales > Fabaceae > Lathyrus > Lathyrus sativus. The sequence goes on from OZ012735.1 coordinate 541,657,463, forward strand.
ACTGGGCCATCACCCTCCAAAGATCCCCACTAGTAGGATCAATTCTACCCAAGAATTGGAGCACAATATAAACACCTCAATCCACACGATAGGGTTGAAGCCAACACTGGATCGAAGTCTTATCAACAACACTGGACCGAAGTCCTATCAACAACGCCGGACCGAGTCCTACTATGCCATGAATGCATGATGTAAAACATAATAATCATCATCATCACATGATGATCAAGGTTGCATCATCATTCATAAAGGCTCACCAAAACATCATAGAATTGTATCATCATTATGCATCATAATTCTTCATATGACATCACAAATCAACATGTTATAATCATCAAAAACACATCACATAAAAATACTCAAAGAATGCAGAAAACAAGACACAAAGCAGCACAAAAGAAGGAGAAAAAAAAAAGAAAAACACACAGCTAGTGCTCGCCTGGATTTCGCCCGGCGAAGCAGAGGCGAATTCCATTCCCCATAGAAGACCAGGAGCACTCATTTTTCACGCTCTTCTTGCTACCACTTTTGCCTGGCAAGACTAGGGCGAAATTGCTTCGCCTAGCAAGTTGGGAAGTTCGTCCGGCGAAATTGCATGAACTTGCAACTTCTCAGTTACGATTCTGCTCCAATTCAGACCCAAAATGGCTTGCGATTCCATTACCAATCAGTCCAAAATTACTCATAAGTTGCAATGCAATCAACACAATAACAACAACACATCATAATAGGTTTCATGCATATCATCTTATACAACTCAAAACCTCATTTTCATCATAATCTCATCATGTTCCCCAAAGTCCCCAACTACCTACATACATCTACCCTTATATCAATTATAATGACAGATGATACTCCTCATACCTTAGAGAATATAATTATTATCCTCCTCTTGAATTCTTCCGAAATTGCTCTGAGTCCTAACCTTTTCTTCTACTTTTTCCTCATAGCTCTTATCTCAAAATACGATCGTACCAAAATGATTTTATTTTCTCTCTATTTTCCCTTTATGTCACTCTTACCCCTTTGACCCCTAATATGTTTTCCCAACTTTATCCCCACTTAATCCGCCCAACTTTACCATCTTGCCCTTAATGTTCCAATTATTTATTTAAAATAATAATAATAATAATATACATTATCCACTATTATTATTATCAAAATAATTCTAATAAATCATATACTTCTAAATATCCTCAACACTCTCTTAACATCAATAATACCCCCAACACAAATCATTAGACATCAAAATATTTTATCAAAAATCATAAATATTTATAATAAATAAATTAAATAAATATTCTAATTATTTTGCGACGTTACATTATGACCTAAAGTAACTTATTTTAATTCTTTGTTTGAAGAGATATTATATTGATATATTGGTCTAATATAATCTAACTTAATATTTTTAATAGTTTTAGATTGAGGGATTGAATACTCAATCCTATCTAACTATTGTGACATGATGTAAAGAATTTGATTTGTATAATTTATTTGACTATAGAGGTTACTAATGTCATTTATTTGATCCAAAGGGTTTGCTATTGACTTAAAAAATGAAGCTTCTATTTTTATGTTTTATTTTGGAGTGGTAATCTTTATGACTTCTAAAGGAGTGTGAATTTATTCTATTATTTCTTTTTTAGAACTTTTCCACTGTGTACTTAGCCTAAAATTAACATCTAAAAACATTTTAATAGAAAAGACTTCTCTATAATTTTTTCTAAACACAATAGTTCTAACCAAGTAAAGAAATAAGTATTAACTTCATGGACTTCTAAAAATTGATAAAAGTTTTTTAAGAAGGTTGAGAAATATCAATTTATCTTCTCTAAGTTATAATCAGCCTCAAAATCACTTTAATTTTTAGTAATTATTCTTAATATTTGTGATTATGTTGGAGAAGAAGATCTAAATATTCTTTTTGAGTAAATTGGGGAATAATAGGAGTAAAGTTTACATCTGTAAATTTTATCTTAATAGTTGAATTTATCGAATGTCTAACATTGGATGAATAACTAATGTAATAGACTTATGATAATATATATATATATATATATATATATATATATATATATATATATATATATATATATATATATATATATATATATATATATATATATATATATATATATATATATATATATATATATATATATATATATATATATATATATATATATATATATATATATATATATATATATATATATATATATATATATATATATATATATATATATATATATATATATATATATATATATATATATATATATATATATATATATATATATATATATATATATATGATTGACTTCTACTAATCCTAATCCTAACAGATCCATCAATATCTTGGATTGCATCTATAATAGTTAAAATTATATCCTCCCCATTATTTTTCTTTACTTAATGGGAATTAAAGTGTCTAAGCGAAGGGTGTTACTGCCTCACTTTGGGTCTTACTACATGGACCACACACTACTTTTAAAATATGACATGTACCACTTATCATTAGCAATATAGCGGCTGCAATAGCTATAACAAAAATTGAAAAAATATTTCCTTTTAATTGGCGACTATCATGTGGTTTAATTCGATGCAAAGCGAAGAACCTTCCCAGGGTTTGACATGCGCGAATCCTCTTGAAAGAGAAGGAGTGCCTTCGGGAATGCGACACAGGTGGTGCATGGCTGTCGTGTGGTACACATTGTTAGAAGATAGGCTTTAATCTAGAGGAGGCTGAATAGATCACAAATTAAAAATTTTAACTTTTGAAAAAAATAGTTTTCAAAAGTTTTATAGTACAACAAAAACAAATTGAATTGAATCATCTAACCGAACCTAGTATCAAAAAGCTCAGATATGCGTAACATAAACTAATTGGAAGATAATGAACACAAATTGTTCAACAACAATTAAGTCACAATATAATTAAATGCTAAGCTAAACATAGAGCTTATTTCTAATGATTAAAAATTCAATTAAAAATAATTAAAACAAATTATCGAACACCTTGAGTGAAATCAATTACACTTGAAAATTTAATTTGATTTGTTGATGTTAAAATCAATCACAATCAAAGTGATTAAAATTATATCAACATATCGTAATTCATAAACAAATACAAAATTTGATTTCCAAACGAATTGATGCAAACAACAAAGATTCGATAATTTACAAGTACAACAATTATATATATATATATATATCCTCCCCTTTATTTTCCTTTACTTAATGGGAATTAAAGTGTGCTAAACTAAGGGTTTTACTGCCTCAATTTGGTTCTTACTACATGGACCACACACTACCCGTAAAATATGAAATGTACCGCTAATAATAAACAATATAAGGTGGTACATATTGTTAGACGATAAGCTTCGATCTAGAGGGGTGAATAGATCACAAATTAAATTTTTTAACTTTTGAAAAAAATGGTTTTCAAAAGTTTTACGGCACATCGGTAACAACCCGAATCGAATCGTCTAACTGAACCTAGTATCAAAATGTTCAGATATGCGTAACATAAACCAATTGGATGATAATGAACACAAATTGTTCAACAACAATTAATTCACAAAAAAACTAAATGCTAAACTAAACGTAGAGCTTATTTTTAATGATAAAAAATTCATTTAAAAACAATTAAAACAAATTATCGAACACCTTGAGTGCAATCTATTACGCTTGGAAATTTAATTTGATTTGTTAATGTTAAAACCAATCACAGTCAAAGAGATTAAGATTATATCAAAATATTTTAATTCAAAAACATAATAAAAAATTTGATTTTTAAAGGAATTGATCCAAATAACAAAGATTCGATAATTTACAAGTACAACAATTATATATATATATATATATATATATATATATATATATATATATATATATATATATATATATATATATATATATATATATATATATATATATATATATATATATATATATATATATATATATATATATATATATATATATATATATATATATATATATATATATATATATATATATATATATATATATATATATATATATATATATATATATATATATATATATATATATATATATATATATATATATATATATATATATATATATATATATATATATATATATATATATATATATATATATATATATATATATATATATATATATATATATATATATATATATATATATATATATATGACCCCTAGATTCCATTATCATTCTAGGAGCATCAAGCATTGTTTTCTAATCCTAACCTTGTTTCAAGTTTGTTGTTGTTAAGTTCATCTGAATTAGGGATTTGTACCTGCGGAATCAAGAGGATTATTGCTTGATCAGTCAATATTTTGAATTGATCATCATCAAATCAAGGTTCCCCTAAATTCAAGGAGCTTATATTCAACAATAATCAAGTGTTAATTGATCTCATTGCAAGTTAATTAAAGTTCAATTTCATCTAACCCCAAATTAGGGTTTTCATCAGGAAAAGTCAACTGTGCTTTTAACTTTTGATTGAAGCATGATGTCAAGCCTCAGGACATGATTCAATATGTTCATACACATACTTGAAGCCTATTCATGATGTTTGAGGAGTCTCAAGATGCAATTTCATTGAAGATCACACAGTTGAATTCATCTGATTCACAATTCATCTGACAAAGTCAACTCTTTGACTTTTAGGGTTTTTAGTTCAAATTGGAGCATCCAAGCCAAGTTCCATCAATGTATGTTAAATCCATAATTTTTATCATGAAGAAATCAAGATTTGAGAGGTTTCTTGCAAAAGAAGAAAATTTGGATTTTTTCCAAGTGTGGAAAAACCCTAGTTTTGGTGCCAACTTTGAAAGGCCATAACTTCCAATCCACACATCCATTTTGTGAGTTAAAAAGAACAATGTGTAGATCTCCTCATGTACTACAAAAGTGTCCTAGTGACCTTTGAGAAAAAGATGCTTAGATTTTGAGTTATGAAGCTTCAAAGTTTAGGAGAATTTCAAAAACACTTAGATTTTTTAAGACAGCTTTGTTACTCCAATTTTCAGTCAACTTCAAGGTAAATTTTCACCAAGATCCCTTGAGATTCAAGGAATTCTCAAAACATGAAAGTTATAGAGCATGTCTAGGGCTTTCCAAAAAGTACAAGAACTCCTTCATATAATTTGTGTGCTAGGAGTTTCGAAGAGAAGAAGTTGGGGTCCAAAGCTTGATTTCTATGTCATTTTCATGCCAAGAACCACTTGCAAGATCAAGCAAATCTGCAAGATCTTTTGAGTGAAAACCTTGAAACTTGCATATCTACTTAAGATCAGAAGTTTGAGTCACTTTTGAAGTCATTACACAAAGGATGAAGACATGATTCAAGTTTCATACCATTTATGGAAGTTTTGGCATAAAGGTGTGACTTCCATTTGCATAAAGCATGGCCTTTCCACAAAATCAGCTTCTTGAGCCTCCAAACTATCCTCTCTAAACTCAAGTCATTTCAAAGTCAGAAAAGAATCTCAACTACTCAAGATTTCATGGTACCTTGCCTTAGAACCATGAGAACTATCCAAACCTCAAGTTGGAATTCAACCAAACTTTAAAAACTACCAAGTTACAGCAAGTTGCAAATATGACCTCCAACCTTGCCCTATAAATAGAGGTTCATTTGAGGCAGAAAAGGTGGGACAACAAAAAGAGAAGAAACACACCTCAAAGCATCTCAAAACCCTCCCATATCAGAATTGGTCTTCAAGTAACCACTTGAAACCAAGAACCTTCATCTTGCAAAAACCTATTCAAAACCCTTTACAGTCACAAAATCTCTAATCCAACCATTCACACAAACCACAAAACACCTCATAAGGGTGTTCAAACCATCATATTGATCCAAAACCTCTGAAATCAAAAATTCAATCATAAATCCAAAAATTGTTGACTTTCTGCATTTTCCGAGCCAAGTCCTCACTATGACCATTTTCAAACCTTCAAACACTTTGGACACCTTCTATAAATCATCCCTAAGCTGTTTCAAATCTGACTTCCCAATTGTAACTGAATTTACTTGAGGCATCCTAACAGCTTTCAAAAGGTTTATTGGAAGTGTCTAAAGCATTACATGGCATCTGTAGCAGCTATCTTGAAATTTGACTTTGAGCTTCAAGAGGTAAGTTTGATAGAACTTGGTACTTTGCATAACATGCTTTCCTTTGATGTTCAATAAGTTTAAACATGTTACATATACCCTATATGTTGTGTTGAAACTTTATTTGCATGCTAGTATTGATTGAATAAGACTGTGGCATTGAAATTGCAAGGTTGTAACCTTTTTAATCCTACTATCGGGTTTTCAAATAGAATCACTATTTGAAAAAACTAACGGCACCATTGAATTCCTTGAGAAATTCTGAGTAATTTTAATGGAGAATTGAGAAAGTTATGGTTTGTTTTGCAAACCTGAAATTCTGACTTTGATGACCATCCATGGTACATATTGCTGGCCTCAGGTCACGTTTTGCCTTATTAATTAATTGATGGGGGTGATATAATGGATGCATCACCATCCTAGTGGTTTACCATGCGCTTTCTTGTACCCTTTGCCTTGCCAGACTTGTGTTCGATCCAGCAGATCAACCCTTTTGTTCTTTTTTTAGGATTTATATGATGTTTAACATATATTGTGTTTTTTCCACTTAATTCACAAAGCGCGTTGGCTGAGTGGGTAATGTTTTGATCTTTAACCCTAGGTGTGTGGGTTCAAACCCCATGGGATGCATTTCTTTACTTTTTTATCACTCATTTTCATGTTTTTCTTCATAATTTGATGTTTTCATAACTTCTTTGATTTTTATCATTTTGATTCCATTATTTTTGCTAAATGTTCATGAGAATGCTTATTTTTAATTTCATCAAGAAATTTCCAAAAAACATTATTTTTCTTGCATTTGTGTGTATCAAAAGTATGATGTTTGTTTAGGGTTTTATGAGACTTCTCTTGATTGATTCTCTTGATTTTCCTTGCACATCTTGTTTGTATGAACCCACACCTCGTTTATATGAACCTCACTTGATGTATGAATTTATCCACTCTTGATGCTACATGATGGTTGTTATCTTTTCTAAGTTCATTTTCACATGTGAATGTATGCTTGAATAATTGGTTGTTACCTTGCCCTTGACATATGATTCTTTTCTATGATCAAATGATTTGAATGTGCATATGTCTTTCATGCCTTGCCTTGAGTGTTTTAATACACTTATTTTCCTACTTTTGAAACATGTTCAAGTATACATGATTTCTCTTTGAGATGTTCCTCATCATTTACCAATCCATGATTGAATCTATTTTGTATGTCTGGTTGTTACCTACTTGTCTAACATGATTATTTACACACATGTCCCACACATGTTCAAGTTATTTTGGCTGTTAGTTCTCCTTAATTTGTATCCATGATAATTAATGTTTTGACTTATACATGTTCCATGCTTGAATATTGTAATGATTTATGCATGTTGATTTTGATCTTTGTTATAAGTAATGTTTTGAATTATACATGTTTTACTTATACATGTTCCATGCTTGAATATTGTTATGATTTTTGCATCTTGATCTTTGAACCTTATCCATGATAAGTAATTTTTTGACTTATACATGTTCCATGCTTGAATATTGTTATGATTTATACATGTTGATCTTTGAACCTTATCCATGATAAGTAGTGTTTTGACTTATACATGTTCCATGCTTGAATATTGTTATGATTTATGCATGTTGATTTTGATCTTTGTTATAAGTAATGTTTTGACTTATACATGATTCCTTACTTGTATCCATGCTTGAATGTTGTTATGATTTGTGCGTGTTGATCTTGGAACGTTGTCATGGTAAGTAATGTTTTCACTTATGCTTGTGATGTTTGGTCTTGTAAGAACCTTATCATCACCCCCTTATAGGTGTTGTTACATCTATGTTTACCTTTAGTTGTAACCATTTGGTTTGATTCTTCTATGGATATACTTGGTTGTAACTTTGTTGTTATCTTTGCTTGATGTTGTTACATGCTTGCATTTATCTTTCTTGGTTGTTACCATGTTATTACATCTTCATCATGTTTAAATGAATGTATGTATGCTTTGTTACTCTTTCCCTAAGTGATGTAGCTTGTTAGCTCTCATCCTCAAGGTCTTCCCCATGTCCCTAATTCCAAAGGAAAGTCTCTCTATTGAATCAATGTCATAGATAACTCATTATATTTTAGTCTCCCTTTGACCTTGTTAGAGTCATTAGGACTTTTATAGAACCTTACCGTTTTGACTTTGTTAAGTCAAGACCTTTATCAAACCTTGTTAGGAGACCTAAAACTTAGAGCTTAGGCCTAGAGTTTGTTAATTCTTTATGTGTACCATTGTTATGGATGCTTATTCCCATTGAGCTTTGACCATAGCCAAGTGTTCTTTCTCCCTATTTAGGGGAACTACGGTTGCTCTGATTCCATCCTTGTTAGGATACGTAGGCACGAGATGCAACATCGTGGTGAACATACTTAGTGTGCAAATCCATAGGTATTTACCTTAGCATACAACCATTAGCAAACAGACATTAACACAAACACAACTACCAAATAAGAGGCTCCTATAGAGTACTACAGATACTTAGGGTGCTAATACCTTTCCTTAGTATAACCAACCCCCGAACCCTCCAATCTCTTAGCTTCGTTGTAACGTAGCACACTTAGGTTTTTCTTCGATCTTTACCCTTTCCTTTGGATAAATCAAAGCTCGGTGATAAATATTTCAAGATTTACAATTCAAGTTAATTAATAGTTTAATATCTGATTCTCACTGCAACAGAAATGACGACTTCACCGGGGATTTGCTTGAGGGTTAAGCCCACCTTATTTGCAGTTGTGTTTCCTTTATACATGTATATTTGTGAATATTTCTACCTGTTGTATTGCATATGTGCATTGAGTTGCTACCTTGTGAGTTGAGATAAGTCCTAGCCCGGAATTAAGTGTACACTGATGATAGGATTGTGGTAAGATCAATAGTTGACGGTTGGGAGTAATCCTAACATGTTTGACATATGATGTAACCATGTTCAGTCGAGGCCCCTTTGGGATTACTGATGGCGTATGAGTATTCATACGTTCATTACTTTTTCTGACCTGGGAGTCCGTGACACTGAGAGACCTTTTAGTTACCCACTTACCCCACTTGGCCTTTTAGGACGTAGTGCAATGACTTTAAGGGAGTAGTCCCTAATGGTTGCTATGTGATGCTACACTTAGGCGAGTTTATCTTGAGAATATTTTTGACCCACATGAGTAGTCATGTAGGTTGATAATATCTAAAAGATTTATCCATGACTCTGAGAACCTCATAGAACTCGTTGTGCAGGTACAGACAAACTATAGTATATATTAGTTGGGGAGGGTATACCATGGCTCCATGCTTGTAACCCAAACCTAGGACCCTTAGTTGTTGCATATGCATTATATATGCGTGACTATGTAAATAGTTGTGTATGTGTTGCTTGTGCATTATCTCATCATCCCATCATAAGCATTCATGCAGTTGGCTTTGAGAAACTCAGTTCTTTTCTTTATTGTAAAAAACCTTAGGTCATGGATTTTAGAAAAAGAAACACTATGAAGTATAACTTCAAGAGACCGGATTTGACAAAATTAAGGAAATTGGTGGCCTTAGTGTCTTGTCCTGAAGATTTCGGAAAGATATATGGAAGACTATTGAGACTTATTAGAATCAAGATGCAAGAAGGAGTTCTCAACACTCTTGTGCAATTCTATGATCTCCTATATCACTATTTCACCTTTCTCAATTATCAACTCATCCTGACTCTGGAAGAGTACTCATATCACATTGGTCTGTCAGTATTGGACAAAAAGTCGTTTAGTGGTTTGGAGAAGTTTCCTTCGCCAAAGGACCTTGCAAATGCCATCCACCTAGAAGCTTCCGAAGTCAAAGCCAATCTCACCTCTAAGTATGGACTCAGAGGTATACTTGCTAAATTTCTTATAAGAAAAGTCGCTCTCTTTGCCAAAGAAAATAGCCTCGATGCTTTTGAAGCAGTCCTTGCATTTCTCATTCTATGGTTTGGTCCTCTTTCCCGAAGAAGAAAATTTCATTGACATCAATGCTATCCAGATCTTCATCATTAGTAATTATGTACCTACTCTGCTTGGAGATATGTATGATTATATTCATTATAGGACTCTCAAAGGAGATGGAACTATCCTATGTTGTGCTCTTCTGTTGTATATATGGTTTGTTGCACATTTGCCGAGAACAGATCTTTGTAAGGAAAATCCATATGGACTAAGGTGGACTCAAAGGCTCATGGCCCTGACGCAGACTGATGTACATTGGTATGACCCCGCTTACGACAAAGGAGGGATCATTGACAGTTATGGTTCATTTCCCAACTTACCTCTTCTAAGTGTACGAGGAGGAATCAATTACAACCATATCCTTGCTAGACGTCAGTTTGGGTTTTCCATGAAGGAAAAGCTTAGCAATATTGTAACACTCATTTTAATTATTTAGTCTTTTTGGTGTTATTTTATGTTGGTGTGTCCTTATGTGGGGGTGTGTCTGAGAGTGTTGGTGAGTACCCTTAAGTTATGAGGATTATTTAATAACTATGGAGTTTAATATTAATATAACATAATTAATATTGGTGATAATTTAATAATTAATAGTAATATTATTATTATTATTATTAATATTATTATTATTATTGTTATTATTATTATTATTATTATTATTATTATTATTATTATTATTATTATTATTATTATTATTATTATTATTGGAGTAAGTATATAAAAAGGGGTTTGGGGGGAAAAGAGGAAAAACACGATAAACTGCTCATAACCAAAATTAAGGAAAAAGATTGAAGAGAAAGAACAAGGAGGAAGAACAAGGGAAGAGAAGAAGGCTGAGGCTGTCAGATTTTTGGGGATTCTTCATCAATCGGAGCATTAATCGAGGTAAGGGGGAGAAATTGATTGGGATTGGTGTTTACATGAAATTGGATAGAGGGGATTCCTTAACCCCGTAGGGATTTTCATGAACATGTTTGTTATGTTGATCTGTCAATGATCGTTGTTGATTATGGTGAAATTAGTGTGCATGTTGATGTATTTATGATTGTTGTTGCCATTGATGAATGGGTACACATACTGTGTGATTTGGTGAGGTTCAGAGTAACTTCTGTAGTTATGATGATGAACATAGGTGTGGGTTCAGGAGTTAAAATTGATAGAAAATTATAGAGTAGTGTTTATTGGTTGTAGTATTGAAGTGTTTATTGGTTGTAGTATTGATAGGACTGAAGAGAGAAGTAGAGTTATAGGCTTGAATTTGAGTAAGATAACAGTTCTGGACTGTGGGGGTTTTGAGAGATCGCAGACGCTCGCTAGCAACTTCGCAAGGCGAGCTAGTCGCGAGCATTCGATAGGGACTCGCTAGGCGAGTGAGGTAGCGAACACTTCCAGTAGCTACCGTCTGCCTTCGCTAGGGAGTTCGCTAGGCGAGCAGCTAGCGAGCGTTCTCTAGGGCTTTGCTAAGCGAATGAGCCAGCGAGCACGACAGTAGATTGTGATCTTGTACGATGAGGGTGGTTCTGTCGTTTTGTAGTATCCCTTGAGTTGTGACCGGTATAGATATAGTGATTAGTGATGAAGAGTGTATACTTGGCTTTAAAAAGGTGATTTGGTGTTGTTTTGCTTTGTGATTCGTTTGTAGGATTCCTTGGGTTGTGAATAGGTAGAGAGATGGCGTTTAGTGGTGAAGAATGTATACTTGGTGTTGAAAGGTGAAGTGATGAAATATTGAATTCTTAACTAACAACACAGGAGCACCCCACAGAAAAACACTCGGTCGAACAAACTTCTTCTTAAGCAATTCTTCCCATTGTTTCTTCAATTCACCTAACTCAGAAGCGGACAGCCAGTAAGAAGCCATTGACATCAGACTCGTTCCTGGTATCAAGTACACTACAAACTCTACTTTACGCTCTAGAGGCAAATCACTTATGTCATCCGGAAGCACCTATGGAAATTCACGGACGACAGGTAATTCGACACTCGCAGCTTCACGATTAACTTGCAACGATGCAAACATCGTAAACATTGAAGCTTCATCTTCTAGACATTCGTCAACTTGCTCAGCAGACAACAACATCAACTCTCTATTATCACCAAACTCAGGAAAATCCACGGTCTTATTATAACAGTTGATATGAACATAGTTGAACTCCAACTAGTTCATTCCCAGGATTACATCGATTTGGTGTAAGGGTAAACACATCAAATCCATCACGAAACTCTTTCCAAATATCGTCAAAGTACATCTCGAACACACATAAGTAGTAGTAACAGAACCATTAGCAGGAGTTTCTATCACCATACTACCATTCATATCAGACAACTTCAAACCCAATCTAGTAGCACATTCAAGTGAAATAAACGAATGAGTAGCACCAGTATCAATAATAGCGACCAATTCAACATTGTTAATAAAACAAGTACATCGAATCAAGTTATCATTCTTAGGAACTTCTGAACAACTTAAAGCGAACACTCTACCATTAGTCTGAGCAGTAGTAGTAGTCTTCTTTGGCTTTTGACACTGGGTACTGATGTGGCCCTGTTCACCACAGTTGAAACAAGTCAGACCTTCATCCTTGCACTAGATAACTCTATGACCCCTCTTACCACATCTGTAACACCTCAACACACTATTGTTGCAAACTTCATCATGATGGCCTTGCTCGCCACACCTGTAACACTTAACAGAAGCGGGGGCTGCTCCTTCACTTGTCTTCTTCCCATCTAAAACCTTTTGTTTTTCTTTGTCAGCTGGAGTTGCATAAGGCTTTTCTCTATACTGTCCTTTCTCTTTCTTCTCACTAAGATGCTTGTAGTGAACAGATCGAGCTCGATTATCCTCATCATAGATTTTACTCTTACCCACTAACTCAACATACCTGTGAATCTGTTGGTATCCAATACCCTACTTGACCTCTGGTCTCAGTCCATTCTCAAACATGAGACATTTAGACACCTCAGCATCAACATGGTTGTAATGCAGACAAAACTTCACCAGCGCTTCAAACTTTTCCGCATACTCTGCCATAGTCATATTTCCTTGCTTCAGTTCAAGAAATTCTATCTCCTTTTTTCCGCAAGCATCTTAAGGAAAATACTTTCCTAAAAATTAACTCTTGAATACAGCCTAAGTTATCTCAGTACCAACATCCTCCAACCTCTGACTCATGTTATCCCACCAACCTTCAGCCTCTTCGGGTAACAAATGAGTACCAAATTGTACCTGTTGAGTGTTAGTACATGCCATCACTTGGAAGATCTTTTCAATCACCTTAAGCCACTTTTGTGCACCATCTGGGTCATGAGTGCCCATGAAATTGTTGGTGGATTGTTCCTTTGGAACTTCCCCAAAGCACGAAACTCATCAAGAGCTCTACCATTATGATTATTATTAGCCATCACTTGAGCAAGTGATTCAAATGCATCAGCAATAGCACGGTCGTTTCTTTCAGCCATTTTACACACCACCAACAATGTTAGAAGGAATAATTCATCGACAGTGTACACACACTCGTTGAGTAACAAAGACTAACATCATACAAAACTTGGTCGGATGGACTAACCTGCTCTGATAACACTAATGTAACACCCTTCTACCCCACAAAATTTCACGATAATTAAAAACAAATATATCAGAGTATAGCATCGCAAGGGTGACACATTTCGTCATAAAATCACATTAACCTCTTACTCTGTAACACGAGTTCTGTCAACAAAAATTAAAATCATATACTAAGCAGCGGAAAATCACATTAAAACATAAATTATAACTCAAAAGTATTAAAACAAGAAACTCGTAATATCATGAGGTCAACAACAAAAAGAACATAGTGGTTTGACTCAAACGTCCCGACCCGATGTTGTATATCAGAGAAAGACCCTCTAATCAACAGAAATCATCAACATACTACAAGGCTAACCTTAACGCACCAAGAGAGTTAATCCTGATCACCTGCACGTTACCCACGTGGAGACAACATTCAAACAGGCAGGGTGAGTAATCACAAATCATTATACAAGATATAAAGATAAGATATATTAAGATAACATTCATCATACAAAAACAACATTATCATGAAATTCATACATCATCATTTACCAAGTATTATACTCACAACTTTATATCATGGTATCATATACACATCTTCATTCATAAAGTCATCAAATCAACAACTCATCACCAAAACATCACTTAAGTCACAACATCATCACACGCCATGTTAAGATCACCTCATCGATAATAACAGTCATTCATATAAATGCAATGCCACATAACATGAAATACAACAACATAGACGCATGCATGTGGTACCAAATCAACATGTTGATGGACACTGGGCCATCACCCTCCAAAGATCCCCACCAGTAGGATCAATTCTACATAAGAATTGGAGCACAATATAAACACCTCAATCCACATGATGGGGGTTGAAGCCAACACTGGATCGAAGTCCTATCAACAACACTGGACCGAAGTCCTATCAACAACCCTAGATCGAGTCCTACTATGCCATGAATGCATGATGTAAAACATAATAACCATCATCATCACAGGATCATCAAGGTTGCAACATCATTCATAAAGGCTCACCAAAACATCATAGAATTGTATCATCATTTTGCATCGTAATTCTTCATATGACATCACAAATCAACATGTTATAATCATCAAAAACACATCACATAAAAATACTCAAAGAATGCAAAAAAAACAAGACACAAAGCAGCACAAAAGAAGGAAAAGAAAAAAAAGAAAGAAAAACACGCAGCTAGTGCTCGCCTGGTGTTCGCCCGACGAAACAGTTTGCTCGCCTGGATTTCGCCCGGTGAAGCAGGGGCGAATTCCATTCCCCATAGAAAACCAGGAGCACTCATTTTTCACCCTCTTCTCGCTACCACTTTCGCCTGGCGAGTAGGGCGAAATTGCTTTGCCTAGCAAGCTGAGAAGTTCGTCTGGCGAAATTGCGTGAACTTGCAACTTCTCAGTTGCGATTCTGCTCCAATTCAGACCCAAAATGGCTTGCGATTCCATTACCAATTAGTCCAAAATTACTCATAAGTTGCAATGCAATCAACATAATAACAACAACACATCATAATAGGTTTCATGCATATCATCTTATACAACTCAAAACCTCATTTTCATCATAATCTCATCATGTTCCCCAAAATCCCCAACTACCTACATACATCTACCCTTATATCAATTATAATGACAGATTCTACTTCTCATACCTTAGGGAATTCAATTATTATCCTCCTCTTGAATTCTTTCGAAATTGCTCTGAGCCCTAACCTCTTCTTCTACTTTTTTCTCGTAGCTCTTATCTCAAAATACGATCGTACCAAAATGATTTTCTTTTCTCTCTATTTTCCCTTTATGTCACTCTTACCCCTTTGACCCCTAATATGTTTTCCCAACTTTATCCCCACTTAATCCGCCCAACTTTACCATCTTGCCCTTAATATTCCAATTATTTATTTAAAATAATAATAATAATAATATATTCACATTATCCACTATTATTATTATCAAAATAATTCTAATAAATCATATACTTCTAAATATCCTCAACACTCTCTTAACATTAATAATACCCCCAACACAAATCATTAGACATCAAAATATTTTATCAAAAATCATAAATATTTATAATAAATAAATTAAATAAATATTCTAATTATTTTATGGCGTTACATTCTGACCTAAACACTAGTAGAAAAAATACTTTATAGTAGAGGCTGTTAAGTCAGTTCACCTGCCACCTGACTTAAGAAGTGATGCGGTGGCAATTTCATAAATATTTGTAACATTGTTATGTCGTATCTATGTTTAACCGACTTACAAAGATTAAATTAAAAAAAATATAATTTACATTAAATTTCTTAAGTCGGTTCTTTTACTGAAATGGCTTAAGAAATATTAAGTCACGTATTTATTACCTGACCTAAGAGGGTCTTACAAGACTCCGGTTCGATTCTCACTTAATACATTCTAGTGAAATAAAACAATTATAATATAATTTATGTTGATATGAGGAATCGAACAGATGACTTTAGCCTCCCAAAAACGTAAATTTACCACCAAGCTAGCTAACATTTATAGTATATTTATCGAAAATATATTATATATAATCAAAATAAAGTTTAGTTAATAAATTTTAATTAAAATAATTTCTTATAGGTTCTGCGGCACAGTGACTTTGTCTTTCTAAGTTCTAGATAACGAAAATTTTCACCACGTACAACTTCTTCTCTCTGCATTTTAAGGTATGCGTTTTGTCTTTCTAAGTTCTTGATAAAAAAAATTTTCACCACAACTTCTTCTACCACCATCACCATACTCACTCTTTTTTCTCCAGGTTCTCTCTTCTCTATGCGTTTTGAAATGTTAGGTTTTGAAATTTCAATGAATACATTGTAAAGAGTATTTCGTGTTTTCAAATTTGAAGCAGGTACTTGTGGAAAAATTGTTGGAGGTTTTGGTGATATTAGCAAAGGCTTTGGACTCTGCAGATTAGGTATGTTTTCATGATTATTCATGTATGGTGGTTCAGCTTTTTTGAATGTTTGATGGAGTATTGATGAAATGTTGTTGTTAAATTGAAGATGGAATTGATTTGAATTTTAGTTTGGATAGGTTTTCTAACTGGTATAGCTTTGATATGAAATGTTGTTGTTAAAATATTATTGGTATAGGTTTTCTAACTGGTATAACTGGTTTTCTAACTCGTATAGGTTTTCTAACTGGTATAACTGGTTTTCTAACTGGTATAGTTTGGTATAGGTTTTCTAAGATGAAATGTTATTGTTAAAATGAATTGATTTAGCTTTGCTAACATCCTTATATGCAACATCACATATGCTAGGATCTCTAAACTTAGATCCTGATATTGATACAAAAAACTTTATAGGTGGATGCTCCTTTAACAATTTTCCCTATGCCTGATAACCTATTAAAAGTGCTGAAAGTGTTGCACCCTGTGAGAACCCAAGAAATCCATCAAAGGGACCATTGTGTAAGAACACAAATTGTTTCTTCAGTAATATCTCTATGTTTTGATGATAACACTTATGAATTTTGTATTCAAGAATTATATACTCTAAATTTGTTCTAGACTCTTTGCCACAGGTGCTAAAGAAAATATTGTTAAAGAGAAAATTTGGATCTGAACAATGATATTATGAAAGGCTCCAAAGGTTCAAGAGCATCTTAAATGAAGATCTGAACGCTGCCTCCAGAAGAATCTGAGTGTTGTCTACTGAAGATTCTAAAGCAGAAGCCTCTAAAGAATAGAAGACTCTGAGAGTTCAGAAGCTTAGTCATCAGAAGACTCTGAAGATACTACGCTGCATAATATTGAGAATCTGATATAGAAGACTCTTCTCTGACAGAACTACACGCTCAAGCATACAAGCTGCATATACTCTGATTCAGCATAATCTGAAAAACATCCCAAGACTCTGAAGATCCAGAAGATCTCTACTCTAGAGATTCTGAAGATCCAGACTCTGATGTTGATAGCTGAACTTACTTAGTGAAGAAGATTTGAATATGTCTGTTGACATATCTCAACAGCTCTTTCCTCTTTTGTGATAGACACAGGAACACAGTCAAAAAGGTTTTATCTGTGCATTCCATTCTAAGGAAAGATTCTGCAACGTGAAGACAAAAGGCACCAAGCTTTTTCAGCACAGTCTCCAACGTTGAGAAGACTTCATAGATCTAAGTGCCTATATAAAGAAGTCTACTTCATCTTCTTCAATAGACGAATCCCTTGAAAAATCACTGATAAAAGAAAACCTCTCAAAGCTCTTATATTCTATTTTGCTGTAACATTGTTCTAAAACTTAAGAGAAATATCACAGTTGTGATAATAGCTTTTTAGAAGCATTCTTACTCTTGTAATAGTTTTACATTGATTGTAAAAGGTTTCCTTAAGAGGATCCAGTTGGGATCAGTAGCTCTTGAGAAGACTAAGAACAGTTGTTCTTAGGTGTTACTATTATAATCTGTTTGATTAAATAGTGGATTAAGTCCTTGACTAAGAAAGGCAAATCACTCTTGAGAGGGTGGACTGGAGTAGTTGAGTTCAACGAACCAGGATAAAAATAATTGTGTTTGAATCTTTGATTATTTGTCATACTTATTCAACCCCCCCCCCTTCTAAGTATTTTCTCACCTTCAGTTGGCATCAGAGCTCCGGTTCTGCGTGTGCTACCACTTAACCGTGTCAGTAAAGATCCAGTGAGAAAAGTTACTTTGATATATATTTGGTTGTTACAATGGCTGATAATACAATATCCAACATCAACAACAAATATGAAGAAAGGGATAGAATCAGCACAAAGCCTCCTATGTTTGATGGAGAGAAATTTGACTACTGGAAGGACAGGATAGAAAGTTTCTTCGTTGGTTATGATGCTGATTTGTGGGACTTGGTCATTGATGGCTATGAACATCCTACAAATGAGGATGGCAAGAAAATTGATAGAAAATCAATGACAGAAGCCCAGAAGAAGGATTTCAAAAATCACCATAAGGCTAGGACAATATTGCTTAATGCAATCTCTCATACTGAGTATGAAAAGATTACAAACAGAGAAACAACTCATGGAATGTTTGAGTCACTTAAAATGACTCATGAGGGAAATTCTCAAGTGAAGGAGACCAAGGCTCTGGCGCTTATACAGAAGTATGAAGCGTTCAAAATGGAAGAATCTGAAAATATAGAAACTATGTTTTCTAGATTTCAGATCCTCACAGCTGGTCTAAAAGTTCTGGACAAGGGATACTCCACATAAGATCATGTAAAGAAAATCATCAGAAGTCTACCTACCAGATGGAGACCAATGGTGACTGCCTTGAAGATGGCTAAAGATCTGAACAAGATCTCTTTAGAAGAACTCATCAGCTCACTGAGGAGCCATGAAATTGAGCTTGAGGAAGATGAACCTCAAAAGAAAGAGAAAGATAAATCTATTGCTTTAAAATCTAATAAATCTGCTAAAGCTTTGTAGGTTATTGAAGAAAGCTCTGAAGGATCTTCTTCTTCTTCTGAAGATGATGAATTATCCATGTTGTCCAGAAGGATCAACAAACTCTGGAAGCACAAGGGAAAGAAGTTCAACAACTTCAGAAAATCTGATCATAGAAAGGAATCTTCTGGGCACAAAAGATCTGGCAAGAAAGAAATTGTATGCTATGAGTGCAAAGAACCTGGGCATTACAAGAATGATTTCCCCAAACTTCAAAGAGAAAAACCTAAGAAGAAGTTTGACAAAAAGAAGAAGGTTATGATGGCAACATGGGATGACTCAGATGAATCTGAATCATCTTCTGAATCAGAAGAAGAATGTGCTAATGTTGCACTAATGGCCAGCATAGATGATCAGGAAGAGGGAACATCAGGATCTAAAGCTGAATCAGACTCTGACTCTGAAGAGGTATTTTCTGAACTCTCCAGAGCTGAACTTGTTGAGAGTTTGTCTGAAATGTTGGAAAGCTACAGCAAGATCAAACTCAAATACAAGAAGCTGAAAAGCAGTCTTGAATCTGAGATTGATCTTCTGAAGACAGAACTTGCTGAGCAAAAAGAAATTAATCTGAAAATCAAAAATGACTTTGAAATAGCTCAACAAGAATCTGAATCTGAGACTAAGTCATGTGAAAACATTTTAGAAAAATATGACTCTAGCTTTCAGAGATTCCTTACTAAGAGCATAGATAGAAGAAAGATGGCTTCTATGATCTATGGTGTTAGTGGGAACAACAGAAGAGGTATTGGATATGAATCTTCCTCTGGAAGTAATCCAAAATCTGTTGACAAACTCTTCATCAAGAAGACACCTCTGTACTCTCAATTTAAGTTTGGTCACTTAAATGACATTAAACACACAAGCTCTGAGAAGAATACTTATGTGTTTAAACCCAAGGCAAGTCAGAATAAACATTATGTTGAAAAATAGAAGTTTAGACAAACCTACAAACCAACTAACCCTAAAGGACCCAAGAAGATCTGGGTACCTAAGAGCAAAATAATCCCTATTGCAGATGTTCTTAGCAGCAAGGTCAGGACGCCAGTCATGGTACTTGGACTCTGGATGCTCACGACACATGACAGGAGAAAGGTCTATGTTCCAAAGCCTGGAACTTAGATCTGGAGGTGACGTGAAGTTTGGAGGGAACCAGAAAGGCAAGATCATTGGATCTGGCACCATTGGAAATGGTAAACTTCCCTCTATTACTAATGTTTTACTTGTTGAAGGTTTAAAACATAACTTATTGTCCATAAGTCAATTAAGTGACAATGGTTATGATATTACCTTTAATCAAAAATGTTGTAAAGCTATTAGTCAAAAGGATGGCTCTATCCTATTTCGTGGTAAGAGGAAAAACAACATTTATAAAATAAATCTTTCAGAACTTAAAGTTCAGAATGTTAAATGCCTCTTGTCTGTTAATGAAGAGAAATGGGTCTGGCACAGAAATTGGGGCATATTAATATGAGACGTATATCTCAGATTAATAAACTTAATCTTGTTAGAGGACTTCCTAATCTGAAGTTCACCTCAGATGCTCTTTGTGAAGCATGCCAAAAAGGGAAGTTTTCAAAATCATCTTTTAAACCAAAGAATGTTGTTTCTACCTCCAAGCCATTAGAACTACTTTATATTGATCTGTTTGGACCAGTGAAAACTGCATCCATCAGAGGCAAGAAGTATGGATTAGTCAATGTTGATGACTATAGCAGATGGACATGGGTAAAGTTCTTAAAACACAAGGATGAGTCACACTCTGTGTTCTTTGACTTCTGCAAACAAGTCCAAAATGAGAAAGATCTTAAAATTATTAAAGTCAGAAGTGATCATGGTGGAGAATTTGAAAATAAACATTTTGAAAAATATTTTTCTGAAAATGGCATTGCTCATGATTTCTCCTGTCCTAGAACTCCACAACAAAATGGAGTTGTAGAGAGGAAAAATAGAACTTTGCAAGAAATGGCCAGAACCATGATCAATGAGACAAAGCTGGCAAAACACTTTTGGGCAGAAGCAATTAACACAGCTTGTTACATTCAGAACAAAGTGTTTGTAAGACCTCTTCTGAAAAAGACTCCCTATGAATTGTGGAGGAACAGAAAGCCCAACGTTGCTTATTTTCATCCTTTTGGATGTACTTGTTATATGCTTAACACTAAAGATAATCTTAACAAGTTTGATTCCAAAGCACAGAAGTGTTTCATGCTTGGTTATTCTGAACGCTCTAAAGGCTACAGAGTATTCAATACTGAAACACAGATTGTGGAAGAATCTATTCATGTAAGATTTGATGATAAGCTTGGCTCTGAAAAGCCAAAGCAGTTTGAAAATTCTGCAGATAGAGAAGTGATTCTCACAGACTCTGAAGGCTCAGAGGCAGAAAAGGCTAAAGAGAAGGAATCTGAAGCAACTCCAGATGCTATTCCCTTATCCTCTCAATTGGACAACTTACACATTTCTGAAAGATCAAATGTCAGAGGATCTTCTTCCAGAATCAAGGCATCTCACCCAGAAGATGTGATTATTGGAAAGAAAGATGATCCAATCAGGACAAGATCCTATCTCAGAACATCTGAATCTTCATTGTTTGGCTTAGTGTCAATAATTGAACCAACATCTGTGGATGAGGCTCTGAAAGATAATGAATGGATTATTTCCATGCAAGAAGAGCTAAATCAATTCACCAGAAATGAAGTTTGGGATCTGGTTCCTAGACCTAAAGGATTCAATATCATTGGAACAAAATGGGTCTTCAGGAATAAGTTGAATGAAAAGGGAGAAGTTGAAAGGAATAAGGCAAGGCTGGTTGCTCAAGGTTACAGTCAGCAAGAAGGAATTGACTATACAGATACTTATGCTCCTGTTGCCAGGTTAGAGTCTATACGTTTACTCATTTCTTTTGCTGCACAGAATAACATCACTCTATATCAGATGGATGTTAAAAGTGCCTTTCTTAATGGTATTATAGAAGAGGAAGTATATGTCCACCAACCTCCTGATTTTGAAAGTGAAAACTTTCTAGATCATGTTTTTAAACTAAAGAAATCTCTCTATGGTTTAAAACAAGCTCCCAGAGCTTAGTATGAGAGGTTGAGCAATTTCCTTCTGGAGAAAAATTTTATCAGAGGAAAAGTGGATACAACTTTATTCTGTAAAACTCTTAAGAAAGATCTGTTGATTTGTCAAATATATGTAGATGATATTATTTTTGGATCAACAAATATTATGCTTGGAAAGGAGTTTGCTAAATGTATGCAGGCAGAGTTTGAGATGAGCATGATGGGAGAATTGAGATTCTTTTTGGGAATCCAAGTCAACCAGACTCCAGAGTGCACCTACATACATCAGACCAAATATGTTAATGAGCTTCTGAAGAAGTTCAACATGGTTGATAGTAAGATGGCAAAGACTCCAATGCACCCTACAAGCACTCTTGGTAAGGAAGAGGTAAGTAAGAAGGTAGATCAGAAACTCTACAGAGGTATGATAGGATCTCTTCTATACTTGACTGCTTCTAGACCAGATATTCTGTTTAGTGTCTGCTTATGTGCAAGATTCCAATCAGATCCTAGAGAATCACACTTAACAGCTGTTAAGAGGATTCTAAGGTATCTGAAAGGTACTACTAACATGGGTCTGTGTTACAGAAGATCTGATGAATTTTCATTAGTTGGATTCTGTGATGCTGATTATGCTGGAGACAGAGTTGAACGTAAAAGCACTTCTGGAAGCTGTCAGTTTCTTGGAAGTCATCTGATCTCATGGTACAGCAAGAAGCAACCCACTATTGCACTATCAACTACAGAGGCAGAATACATTGCTGCTGCTGGATGTTGTACGCAGATGCTCTGGATGAAGAGTCAGCTAGAAGATTATTAGATCTATGAGAGTAATCTTTCTATCTTCTGTGATAATACTTCTGCTATATGTTTGTCAAAAAATCCAATCTTACACTCTAAGGCTAAACATATAGAAATTAAACATCACTTCATCAGAGACTATGTTCAGAAGGGTGTAATAAATCTAGCTTTTGTTGATACAGATCATCAATGGGCTGATATTTTCACAAAACCCCTTACTAAAGATAGGTTTAAGTTCATTCTGAAAAATATTTGTATGGATTTTTGTCCAGAGTAATATTTATCAGAGGCAACTTATCAGATGCAAAATGTTTAAAGATCTGAAGTATTTCATCTGATTATTTGTTCATTTATCTTTGATTGATTTATTTGTGTGAAACTCTGAACTAACAAACTCAGAAGATCTGAACGTTGGAAACGTTTCATTTCTTGAGAGACATCAGATGCACATAAAAGCAAACACGTGTCACTCAGAATCTGAAAAGATGGAGTGCTCTACTGAATTGACGTTTGAGGTATTGCTTTGAAAATCTCATTTTTCTTGGATTTCCCCCCATTTGTCATATCTTTAAATTGAAATGATTATTTTCATTAAATTCTGTATAAACATGCGTATGTGTCTGTTGATGTGCCCAATGTTTGAATTTTTGGTTTTCTATAAATACCACCTATCACACCATTTTTACTCTTTTCACACTCACTACACATATGCGTTTTTGCTCTCTCTTCAACCTCTACCAAAACCCTAAACCCAAATCAAGATCTTCATCTTCATCAATGGCTTCTTCATCAAAAGATGCTGAAATCTCCAGCAACAATATAATGTACAAGAAACCAGAACGCACTCTATTTACTCCAGTTGTGGATCTTGAAGTTCTGTGTGAAAGCTTCATTGATCTTGAATCAATAGAAGAAAATGGGTTTGACCTAACAACTGCCATTAAAGCTCAAGGCTGGGAGAAGTATTTTGAATGACTGATGGGTCCTGTGTACCCAACTCTTGTGAAGGAATTTTGGATTCACGCTAGTGCTGGTCCAAAGTTCATTCACTCATCTGTCCTTGGGAAGGAGATAGTGATCACTGAGAAACTAATCAGGCAACTATTCAGTTACAAAGGATCTGATGGTGTTACAAACCTAGCTTCTGCACGTATTGATATGGCTAAAGTGTATGAAGAGGTTACTGTATCTGGAACATCAACAAGCAAGGTTAAAGATCTGAAACCTATATATAGGATCTGGGCAAAAATATTTATGAGTACAATCTTTCACAAAAAGTCATCCAACTCACCAGACTATGTAAGTTCAGAGCATCTGTACTTCATGTACTGCATCAGCAAGAATGTTAAGGTGGATCTGCCCTATCTGATTTTCAGTCATCTTCTGACTCATGTCAAAGAGACTAGAGAAGAGGTCAGAGCTAAAGCTGGGAAAGTTAGAACTTGGATACATCTAGGAAGACTTATCTCAGACATCCTCATAGAGAATCAATTGGTGAAGCATCTGTCAGATGCAAAAGTGACAGAGGATCTGTCTTACATCATTGGATCTGAGATAAACGGACTTACTCTGAAAAGGATGAGGATCATTTCAGAGCTGAATGGTAAACTAAGGAAGATAAACTCTGAGGAGGTCAATGGCAGAAGGATACCAGTAGAATATTTTCCAATGTTCAGCGCAGATGAACCAAAAGGTATTGTCTGGGCTTACATTGCAGACTGTCTGAAGAATGGAATTCCTCTACCTGCTAACCTTGTTCAGAAACAAGGAGAAAAATTGCCTAATCAGATGAAGGAAAGGCGTAGTAAGAGAAAAGCTGAAGAAGGATCTGTTCAGAAGAAAAGGAAGAAATCTGAAGTTCCAAGGAAGAAGAAGAAAGGAGTGAAGAAAGTCAGAACCAATTCTAGAGATGCTACTCTGGAAGAAATAAGAGACACTATTCATCAGGTGTTAACATCTGATCCTACACCTGTTGTTCATTCACCCCTTTCATCACCTCAACTCTCTCCAAACCTTAGACATAGAACTTCTAAACCCAAACCATCTGCAAACCTTTCATATGAACCACCTTCATCTGAACCAGTACATTCACAACCATCTTCTGTACCAACACCCTCTACCCCCAACCTCATACTACATCTGAACCACCTCAACCTACTTCACAAAATATTCCACAACCAGAAATTTCCCAACCAGATGTAATCATCTCAGAACCAAACCAACCAGAGACTGTTCAATCTGAACACTCTGCACAACCAGATCTACCAGAAGATCCAAATCTTTCTGAAGATATTCTGGATATCCAACCCCTGAATCAATCAATTAACATTTCTTCAACATCTGTTCACTCAGAAGACTCTTCTGATTGTGAATCATCTGATTCATTTGAATCATCTGATTTTGAACCAGAATCTCTAAAACAACCTCGTTCTGACATTGCTATGCAGGAACATGTTCACATTTCTATGTTTCAAACTTCATCATCTGAAACCCAAACCATCCCTCAACCATCTAAAACCCATCCATCTGAAACCCAAACCATCCCTCAACCATCTGAAACACATCAATCTGAAACCCAAACCATTCCTCAACCTACTGAACTCCCTTAGTCTGACACCCAAACATCTCAACAAACACCACCTCAACCACAACCATCTGAACCTTCACCATCTGAACCTACCCCTGTTAACACTCCTAATCCTAACCCCTCTGAACAGTCAGATCTAGGATCATGTGTTAATGCTATGTTTGAAATATTCAAGAAGGAGATAGATTCTGAATATGCTCGTGTTAAGGACGTGTGCATGTCAAGTTTGGATCCAGCTGTTTCAAATGCTGCTTAGAAACGTTTCATCTGGATGTTCAACAAGGCTGCTTTAAAAGTTAGAGCTAAATGTTCTAAGCTTGCAAAGACTCAGTTTGCAGAGTTGATCAAGATAACTCTGATGAACATTCCTCCTCCTCCTCCTGTGTTGCTTCTGGAAGCTGCTCCTCCAGAGGTTCCTGCGTCTGAAGTGGTTGAACAAGCTTCTGAAGAGAACCAGTCTGATAAGAACACTGCTGCTACTGCATCTGCTTCTTCTTCATCTGTGGTCACAGAGCTTGTGAATGATGTTAAGGAAATAAAAGATTGGATGGTAAAGCAAGAGAAGACAACTGATGAGATCAAGATCTGGATGACTAAGCAAGAAGAGTCAACTGCCAAAATGACAGAGCTTCTGACCCTTATTGCCTCACGCCAGACTTAGTTTTTATTTGTTGTTTTTGCATATGTTATTGCTTCTGATGTTTTCTTATTGCTTTGTTATGCTTTTTTTTGCATCTATCTGTTTGATTGTGAACTCTAATATGATTAAATGAAAGTTAATGTTTTTTGCTTCTATATGTTTTTATTTCTTTTGTATCTTTATGTCTTTAAAAATCTTTTTGATTATGACAAAAAGGGGGAGAAAAAGAGAATCTGATTGTTCAACATATAAGCAATTACTAAAACTGAAATTCAGACATTTTATTAACTTACTTTGAGTTTAAGTCTTTCAGATTACATTGATATATCTGACATAATTCATTGAAGTTACCCTGAGACTTTTCCAACCAGAACCTGATCTTCAAAGCAAATCTGAGTATTTAATCAACTCTGATATCTTACTCTGATACCTTTACTCTGAAAAATAATTCAAGCAAGATGATAACCAGGCGCTCTGACTGAAGAATGTCATAATTATCTGGCATCAAGATTTGATTCTGAAAGTCAAACCTCTTGCATCAGGCTCTGAATCTGAAATATACTCAATCAAAAAGGGAAGTGTTTTATTCTATTAGAGTATTTATTTCAGGGGGAGATTGTTAATCTCAGGGGGAGTTATAATTCATACTTTTTATTGAACAAAATTTCTCATGTTTTGTCATCATCAAAAAGGGGGAGATTGTAAGAACACAGATTGTTTCTTCAGTAATATCTCTATGTTTTGATGATAACACTTATGAATTTTGTATTCAAGAATTATATACTCTAAATTTGTTCTAGACTGTTTGCCACAGGTGCTAAAGAAAATATTCTTAAAGAGCAAATTTGGATCTGAACAATGATATTATGAAAGGCTTCAAAGGTTCAAGAGCATCTTAAATGAAGATATGAACGCTGCCTCCAGAAGAATCTGAGTGTTGTCTACTGAAGATTCTGAAGCAGAAGCCTCTAAAGAATAGAAGACTCTGAGAGTTCAGAAGCTTAGTCATCAGAAGACTCTGAAGATACTGCGCTGCATAATATTGAGAATCTGATATAGAAGACTCTGCTCTGACAGAACTACACGCTCAAGCACACAAGCTGCATATACTCTGATTCAGCATAATCTGAAAAACATCCCAAGACTCTGAAGATCCAGAAGATCTCTACTCTGGAGATTCTGAAGATCCAGACTCTGATGTTGATAGCTGAACTTACTTAGTGAAGAAGATTTGAATATGTCTGTTGGCATATCTCAACAGCTCTTTCCTCTTTTGTGATAGACACAGGAACACAGACAAAAAGGTTTTATCTGTGCATTCCATTCTAAGGAAAGATTCTGCAACGTGAAGACAAAAGGCACCAGGCTTTTTCAGCACAGTCTCCAACGTTGAGAAGACTTCATGGATCTAAGTGCCTATATAAAGAAGTCTACTTCATCTTCTTCAATAGACGAATCCCTTGAAAAATCACTGATAAAAGAAAATCTCTCAAAGCTCTTATATTCTATTTTGCTGTAACATTGTTCTAAAACTTAAGAGATATATCACAGTTATGATAATAGCTTTTTAGAAGCATTTTTACTCTTGTAATAGTTTTACATTGATTGTAAAAGGTTTCCTTAAGAGGATCCAGTTGGGATCAGTAGCTCTTGAGAAGACTAAGAACAGTTGTTCTTAGGTGTTACTATTGTAATCTGTTTGATTAAATAGTGGATTAAGTCCTTGACTGAGAAAGGAAAATCACTCTTGAGAGGGTGGACTGGAGTAGTTGAGTTCAACGAACCAGGATAAAAATAACTGTGTTTGAATCTTTGATTATTTGTCATACTTATTCAACCCCCTCTAAGTATTTTCTCACCTTCACATTGGCTATGATGTATTCAGTCAAGTATGTGATGCATTCTTCCAAGTTAGTATACTCAGTGAAATCCTGAAATATATGGTCAAATCAAAATGATTTTTGGGGAGAGACATGTTTGGAACATGTGTGCCGGCAAAAATACGGTAACTGAATTTTAGTGGACTAGCATAGACACCACTGCCATCTTCACTAATTATAATATTGAGACTCTGATTAATTAGAATACCAGGTATAAGAGTAGGAAAACTAATAATATAATCTTAGGACTTTTCATCATTTGAATGAGGTATGTTAATATCATTGTTCACAATATCATTCTCATCATTCCCATGACTTGCTGGATTTTTCTCATCACTAGAGTCGTCAGTATCCACGTGATAGTCATTAAGAATGTCATCTAAGAAGGTATATATGACTGGAATAATAACATTAGGGGCTTCTTCAGGATTATTATTCAAAATATTATCCATGTTATCTTCCCTATGGGGCTCATCACAAGCATGAATGAACTATAAGGTTTGTGATGCGAGTATTTTCAATCTCTAAACAATTTTCAGCAATATTTTCAACTTCCCTTTTAGCAGGTTTGGTATTAGGGGTATTACCTTGTAGATAGACTGGAATAACCATCTGAATTGGAGCAATATCAAGGATTTCCTTGGTAGAATGACTTACAGATTTAGCTGGATTTTGACAACTCACAAATGAATTCTTAATTCTCAGTTGTGGCAACTGCAAATAAACAAGTTTGGAAAGGACTATCCTCTCTGTATAGTATTAGCATTAGCAACTGTTGACTTACAACAAAAGAATATACTAGCAACTGTTGACTTACAACAAAAGAATATACTAGCAACTGTTGCCCTCTCTGTATAAGGACTATCCTCTCTATATAGTATTAGCAACTGTATAGTATAAGGGCTCTCTGTATAGTATTATTAAAAAAATGGCTTTAAGAGTTAGGATTCAACTCACTTTTGGCCAGGATTCTGTTTTCAAAATCAACTACATAACAGAATCAACTACATAACTAATAATGAAGCATGCTCATTAACACCTTAAAATACCCTTTAATCAAATTTAAATTACACTTATGTCTTTTATGGTAATTTACTAAATAGAAAATAACTGACTAATAGAACTGTCCTATTATGCTAAATGGCTCATACTTTTGGTAGTAATCTTCATTTAACATATAAAAATACCAGCAAGCAAACTTACATGATAAACTCCTTAAACCCAACATTGGTAGACCTAAGATGTCATAATATTATTATAAAATATGCAACTTTATATTTATTTGTATTTATATTTATGTATATCACAATTAATAGTTGTTTTTGTTGTCTAGTATTACTTTTTTCAAGGGCCAATTTTTTTGGGATATTGGCATAATAGAGTATTAGTGACACTTTGTATTTAATGCTAGCAGAAAGAGATATTACCTATCAACTAAAATCTATTATTTTTCTACTGTTATATGCTGCTTGTGTGTGTCATTACTAGCAAACTGATAGTTTCATTACAAACTTCCTATGTTGTAACACTTTGTTAATAACTTAACTTATTGCATTGAACTTCCACCAACTTTAAAATCTAATAATACATATATAATTTAAAGGTAAATTGTAGTGTGAACCTATGCTACATTTTCTGCACTATCAGATACATTATGGGCTACTTTCTGTAAATTTACTATGTTGATTTGCAAAATCCAAATTTAACTATCATGAAAATTTCCACTATAGGCAATTTGTGGACCATACTTGTCAATGTATATCTAATGTAATTTATGAGTCTGTTTTTGTTGGAGTGACATGGATTTTATCTATATACTTTGATAATGTATACACTAGCATTAAAGGTATCATGTACATGTAATTTGTGACCACTAACATGTCAATGGAGTAGCCTGAATGAGGTTGCTTTGATTATGTTTTCTATCAAACTCAATAACTATGCATTTAGCATGAATTTCTAATAAACTAACATGATGTTAGAAAACAATTTGTGTTTTCATAATCTATAGAACTATAGAAATTATAATTGCTGCTGGAAATCAAACATGGTAGGAAGATAGAAAAACTACAAAGTTGATGGAAAAGAGCCTCTAAATAATCAGTACATAATATACATAGAACTATATTTGACACAATATCTAACAAAGAAACTTCTCAATTAATACAGGCATAACTGCAAGAATTCAATCACTTATGTTTGTATCTTCAATCAAGTAAATACCATCAAGAACTTGGATTATCATCTTCTTTGGAGAGGTAAGTTGATCATGCTTACTACATTGGACATGGTTGTTTTTCCGGTGCCTCATTTTCAAGATGCGTTGATTCGATTGTCTGAAGCAAATTGAGGAACACGGTGTACAATCACAATTGAGTTCACCAGTTCTACTCACAATACCGATAGTATGGTTCAATGTTGATTGACGATTCCTCGACATTGGTAGGTACTTCTGCTTGATTTTTTTATCTATTCTGTTTGCTTCTGAACTATGAATATTTAGAAAATTGAATAGGTAAAGACGTGTGTATATCTCTTTTCATTAACACTGAACTTGAATTGGGGTTGTATGTGTTTGGCTTTGTACATATTCTGTGATTTTTGACATTATTTTCTTTGAACAATCATGTACATAAGCATATGTGCCTCATCGGTTGTGTTTAAGCTGTTTTAAACTGTTATATAATGTGTGTTGTTTTCACATCAGATAACGATTTGTGTTTTGGTTGGTTGTATCAATCCATCTACATTTGACATACTGTGTGACTTCATATGGTATAACCGCTATACGCTTGAATGCAGTTCAAATACGTTTTGTGGCTGCTATTTTGTTGTCGTGAATCTAAATGTTATTTTCACTAGAAGTATGTAACTTCAATCAATGTTGCTGTTCTTATTTGTAAACATTATGAAAATTCAATGTTATTGTTCATGCTTTGTCTCAATATTACTGAACTGATAAGCTTTGGGTTTTATCAAGCTACTAGTATAAGTTCATTCGTGCCTTCTGTTGAAGTTTCTGATGAATTTTGTTTTGCTTCGTGTTGTGGTTACAGGTCCTGATTCTATTCGTTTTGCCTGCGTATTGCTTTTGATTTTGGATCTGCTGGTTGTGTTCAAGCGAATGTCGCGTGCATAATTATTGTTCGTGTTGAGTTATGGTTTGTTAAATGAAAGGTTGTTTTCGTACCGATAGTTGTGTTTAATTTACAAGTCAGCTATGTTGTAAATGTGCTAAATTTTACTGTCGACGTTGTACTACTGTTGTGGTTATAGGACGAAGGTGTCAGTTTGTAAGTTCGTTACATTTTCTCGTGTTTATTTATGTAATTTGGTTTGAATTGGTAATTACACTTGCTGCAGTTTTAAATTTCAACTTACGTCGACTCCGATTTCGCGAGTTTTGGATGTTGCTGTTGACCAATAGGTGTTATTATTAATCTCTGCTATATGTTTGAGTGTCTATCCGTTAATGTTTATGTATCGATTTCAGTATCTTATTTATTTTGTTAATTGTAAATAATTGCAGAGCTTTGGGAGCTTATAATAAGTTACAACGTGTGAGAAAGCAGGTAGAATGGTTTTATCACACTGTAAGTTGCTTACTTTACATACAAATGAATAAGTCCATATATATATATATATATATATATATATATATATATATATATATATATATATATATATATATATATATATATATATATATATATATATATATATATATATATATATATATATATATATATATATATATATATATATATATATATATATATATATATATATATTCTATAACAATTTTTGAGTAATATCTATTGACTAGACGTTCACATTTGATAATAAATTTTAGAGTCAAAAGCAACAAGTTAATTATGAGTGCGGCTATTACATCATGGCTCACATGTTGAACATTATATCTGCTACTGTTGTTGGTTCATGGACACATGTAAGTAATATAATATTTTTAGCAAGTTGTATCAATTAATTAAAAAAAATTATGTTGATATATTAATTTAATTTTATGTCAACATTTATTTATTTAGATATTTCAGGATTCAAATCCATTACAAAAAGAAGAAGTTAAAAATGTTTAAGAACTTTGTGCAAACATGATATTAGAACATATTGAAGCAAGTACACACAATGATATAAATTAGGTGCAATTCTGTGTTGGATGTTGGTTGTTGGCTGTTCAGAAGATGATATGATTTTTTCAGGCCAATATTTAAGGTTTCTTATTTTGATGATGTTTTGATAAGTACGTACTTGGTACTTTAGAATTAACATGCACATGTTTGTTTGTGTATTAATATTATTAATATACGTAATTTTGTTTATAAGTTGTTGGTATATTTTATTTGATAATTAAGGGTTTTACTGTGATGTGTGATTTTTTTTTAGTGTAATTTGTTGATTGAGTTGGATAGTCTGATTTGGGGGTAAATTATTAAATGGGAAAACTGCATCTGATTTGTGTGATTATCTAAAAAAAAAAACAACTTCTTAGGTCGGTTAATTATACCCGGTTTAAGAAAGTAAGTTCTTAGGTCGGGTATAAATGATTTCTGCAGGCTAGACTTATTAAGTCGGGTTCTGCCTAACCGACCTAAGAAGTTGTTTCGTAAGTCAGGTCCACAACCGACTTAAGAAGTCAAAACTTCTTATGTCGGTAATTCTTAGGTCGGGCTCGGATCCGACTTAAAAAGTCATTTTTAACCAACTTAAGAAGCCTTTTTTCCACTAGTGAAAGTAACTTATTTTAATTCTTTGTTTGAAGGGATATTATATTGATATATTGGTCTAATATAATTTAACTTAATATTTTTAATAGTTTTAGATCGAGGGATTGAATACTCAATCCTATCTAACTATTGTGACATGATGTAAAGAATTTGATTTGTATAATTTATTTGACTATAGAGGTTATTAATGTCATTTATTTGATCCAAAGGGTTTTCTATTGACTTAAAAAATGAAGCTTCTATTTTTATGTTTTATTTTAGAGTGGTAATCTTTAGGACTTCTAATGGATTTATTCTATTATTTCTTTTTTAGAACTTTTCCACTGTGTACTTAGTCTAAAATTAACATCTAAAAACATTTTAATAGAAAAGGCTTCTCTATAATTTTTTCTAAACACAATAGTTCTAACCATGTAAAGAAATAAGTATTAACTTCATG
This sequence comes from Lathyrus sativus, assembly GCA_963859935.3. Lineage (NCBI taxonomy): Eukaryota > Viridiplantae > Streptophyta > Magnoliopsida > Fabales > Fabaceae > Lathyrus > Lathyrus sativus. The sequence continues at coordinate 541,690,780 of OZ012735.1, forward strand.
GACTTCTAAAAATTGAAAGAAGGTTGAAAAATATCAATTTCTCTTCTCTAAGTTATAATCAGCCTCAAAAT